>OZ018402.1:34346104-34504205 GCA_963969585.1 Drosophila helvetica | reverse complement strand
ACTAGCAAATTAACTTGCTAACATCCTTGCTATCCTGAATCGCGAGTGCATGTCTATTGAATGTGTAAAACCCAATTTAATAAATCTTTTTTGTGTCGGTTAACAGTGTGTTTTGTCGTTGCTATTCGTAAGTACGCATAACATAATATTTCGCCGCTCTCAGCTTTGGTTGTTCTATCACTCTCTCCCTATAACCCAAACATAATTAACTGTTCTTCCTCTCTCGCTCTCGATACTTTCCGTGCAGTAGCGCTCTCTCTCTCTCATTCCAGCTGCTGCAACGGCTCTCCTCTCTCCGCTCAGTTTTTACTAATTCCGCTTTACGCGTTTGCCTGGCACACTGGTCAGATTTCTATTTGTTTGTAATAAATTTTGTTTCTCTATTGTATTTAAAATGGAATCCCCTATTATCTGTACCAAAAAAACCTGCAAACAGGTGGTCACCCTTGCTCAGCCGAGTATCCACTGCTAACTTTGCGAAAAAGTAATGCATGCAAAGTGCGCTGGGTACTCGGGCCTCGTAGGTGATGCAATTTCCAAACATAATGGCTTCTTTTACTGTTGTGAGGCATGCTGGGTGGGTCATATTGAGATGGCTTTAAGGAGCTGACCGTAGGCTTTAAAAAGCAGGTCCTAGCCATGGAGTCTTTGTTTAGCAGTTGCAACTGC
Source organism: Drosophila helvetica (assembly GCA_963969585.1). NCBI lineage: Eukaryota > Metazoa > Arthropoda > Insecta > Diptera > Drosophilidae > Drosophila > Drosophila helvetica. The sequence goes on along the minus strand of OZ018402.1, from coordinate 34,503,536 downwards.
TGAATGAGTCTCCTAGGCGAAATAAGGTTACTCCGCGGGATCTGCAAGCCCCAACTGTCCCTCAGCCGCCCGTTGCCGAACAACCGACTCCGACCACTCCAATTGTACAGCAGCCGATATCGTTTGCTATTCCAAGGGCACCGACAGCTGCTGGTGATGCAAATTCGGCAGCCGAATTAAGCACTTCGGAGAACGCACAACCAGGAATTTCCGTAGCGTAGGTGTCCTAATATCCTAATATCCCGCCCACTTCGATCCCACCAACAAACATACGACCCGTACCACCGGGTATTGCCATCACAGGTACAAGGTCTGTGGTGCCAAACCCAAGATTGGTGGTGATCACACCTACACCTAAACGACAAATTTTTGTCTCACGGCTTGCCACTTACACCACTATTGATGACGTTACTGCTTTTATTCAAAGCAATATACAAGCCGTCAGTATAAAGGTGGAGAAGTTTAACTTCTCTTATGCCAGGGATGTAGCTTCATTCAAAATAAACATCTCCCCGTCTCATTTTGACACCATTTGCTCTGCCAAATTTTGGCCAGAGAACATGGTGGTGAAGGAGTTTAAGGCAAAGAAGAAGAGTAGGCCCCCAATAACTCCTAATAATAATCAGGCCCGTGCCCCATCTTATCTTCCCAGTCCACCCATCCAAAAAACTAACTTCGTCTCTCTTAATCACCTACCAGAATGTTAGAGGCTTGCGTAGTAAGCTCAGCACTCTGTATCGGGATAGCGTCGCATTTGCATCCCATGTAATTGTTTTCACAGAGACCTGGTTAAAACCGGAAATTCTTAGTTCTTAAGTTTTGGCAGGTCGGTACACAACCTTTAGAAATGACCATTCGTCTCGACGTGCAGGTGGGGTTCTGATTGCAGTGGACTCTAACTTAACGCCGGAACATTTTACAGTCCAGATTCAACAAGAACTGGAATTCCTGTGGGTAAAACTGATTCTTCCCACTCTTTCATTTTTTATAACATGCTCGTATATTCCTCTTTCTTCGGATATCGGAATTTACGAGCAGCACTTGTCCGCCTTAAACGCTGTTTCTTCCTCGCTACCTGATAAAGATCATATGATAGTTCTTGGTGACTTCAACTTACCAGGGGAACTGTTTGGTCTTCGGTAAACGAGTCTAATAACCGGGTGCGCATGTCACGACATGACTTTATAGACGGCTTACTTGACTTATCCCTGTCTCAAGTACACCATGTGAAAAATTCCCTGGGTCGATTACTTGATCTGTGCTTTGTAACGGATCCGACCGTATCGACCGAATCGGTCGTGTAGGCTAACTCGATGTGTCCGCTGCTTTCGTAAAGCCGAGTTTGCGAAGCTTAATAACCTCATTAGGGATTTTGATTGGTCCGCTTTTTATTTGTGCACTGACGTAACGATAGGAAAAAACAGTTGATGCATCTACGATGCACTTTTGTGTCTTGTTTCCCGCTTTCCAGTCCTATTAGATCTGGTAAAACCCCTTGGTTTACCAAAGAGTTATCCAGTCTAAAAAACTTAAAATCAAGACTTTACAAAAAATTTCAAGAAGTTGGCTCTCCTTCTTCTCTCTCTCGCTATGTAATGACTCGGTCAAAATTTTCAGTTCTTAATTCCCAGTGCTATAAGAACTACCTATCTAGATGCAGGATACGTTTTTCTCAGGACCCTTAGCAGTTTTACAGCTTCGTAAACAGTAAGCGTAAAACGTCCGCTCATCCATCCTCGCTATCATTTCTTAATACGTCGGCAAATACTGATCAGGCAATTGCCGATCTTTTTGCCCAATTCTTTCAAACAAGCTATTCACAGGAATGCTACTCCGGTCAGCCGTACCCATACGGTTTACCGAGGTCGAACGGCATCTTCAGTCCCTTGCTAAATGAAAGCTCTCTGCTTCATGATCTCCAGAAAGCTAAGCCGGTGTTTTCACCGGGTCCGGACGGAATTCCCGACTGTGTACTTAGGTACTGCGGCGAGTCTCTGTGTGGACCGTTGTTTACTCTCCATATGGAAGGAGTCGTTCATAATTCCTCTCCATAAGAAAGGTAGTAAGTCTGACGCGAAGAGCTACAGAGGTATATCAAAGTTATCCGCAATTCCTAAAGTGTTTGAGAAAATTTTAACTCCGCACCTGCAGCATCTTTGCAGATTACTTATATCTCCTGCCCAGCATGGATTTATAAGGCGGAGATCAACAACCACTAATTTATTGGAGTTCACCTCCTTCATCATTAAAGGCTTCCAAGGTAATATACAGACGGATGTCATTTACACAGATTTCAGTAAAGCATTCGACTCTGTAAACCACTCTCTCCTAGCACTAAAACGTGACCTTTTAGGGTTTCCACCCAATCTCTTGAGATGGATTTCTAGCTACCTTTGTTCCAGATCCCAGATCCCAAAAACTCCCTATCTTCACCAGTTATGCTTACTTCGAGTGTACCACAGGGCAGCCATCTAGGCCTCTTAGTCTTTACACTCTTTATTAATGGCAGGTGCCTTCAGTATTAACATACTCTCGAGTACTTAAGTATGCGGATGATGTCCAGTACAAGGATAGTTTATCTCAATCCAGGTTGCAATTCGATCACAATAGCTTTCAGTCATGGCGTTGTGCAAATTTGTTATACCTTAATGCTTAAAAATTTAAAGTAATGACCTTTCATCGCTCCAGCGCCTTACTGGCTCCTTACACCCTAGGCGAGGGTTGAGAGAATTACCCTAGTTGATGATCTTAGCGTTCTTTTAGATGTCAAGTTAAAGTTTTCTGAACACATTTCTACCATGGTAAATAAGGCCATGGGCGTGCTTGGGTTTATAAAGAGGTGGTCAAAGGAATTTGACGACCCCTATATAACAAAGTCTCTCTATATATCGCTTGTTCGTCCGATTTTAGAATATGGTTCTTGTGTATGGTGCCCTCAGTACAAAGTACACCAGGACCGTATAGAATAAGTACAGAAAAATTTTTTAATTTATGCTCTACGCGGTCTCAACTGGGATGCAAGTGTTAGATTGCCGTCTTACCCCAATAGATTGCTCTAAACCTTCCATCCTTACTTAACCGTAGAAAGATGCTTGGTGTGATTTTTGTGCACAACTTGATCAAGGGTGACGTAGATAGCCCTGACTTGTTGAGCCGCATAAACTTCACGATTCCTATTAGAATTACTAGAAATTATATACCGTTGTTCCATCCGATTTGTAGATCGACCAGTATAATAGGCTTCAATGAGATTCAATTTGTTTTCATTATTGCAATATTCTAGCCGGCTGGAACTTTCCTGGTCTTCTTCATGTTATTGTCGATATACGAGTGTCGATGACGACAGAATATAGAAAAATTATATCTTTCAGTCGAGCCCAGCAAAGGCCACTTTTTCTTTTATAGTATATATCGTTGCCTTTCCAGTATTAATCAGTCATTTATTTTGCTTGTCTGAGTACTCGTTTGCAAAATTCTTGTGCAAGAACTACAAAAAATTAAAAAGCAATAATTATTTGTTAATTTCTTCAACAAAAATTATTTTATAAATAATAAAATTGATTTATATAATAAAAATATAAACTAATTATTATATAAAAATTAATTCACAACTTTTATTTTCTAAAAATTTAATTTAAATATCTTTTGAACCAAAGCACATTGGAACAGAAAGCCAAACTTTTCGCATAAATTCGAAAAATTCGCACTTGATTATAATGATATATATAAGATCTGATATAAATTTCAAGCCAATCCGATCACGCCGTGGGCCGTCTGGCTAAATGTGCAAAGGAGCAAGATTCAACCGGACAATGGCCTTGAATTGACAGCGCAAAGAACATAATCACTTTTGCCTCTTGGAACACTATTGGGGTTGAAATTGGCTCCTTTGCACATTCGCGCGATATTCTGGCATAAATTCAAAAATTTCATGGAACCAAAATCTTTTTTGGATGATACGATATAAAAATGTACACCCTGTCTTAAAAAACTGAATTTTTTATACCAGGTACTCGAAGAGTATAGGGGTATATTCAATTTCTGGTGATAACGGTTGTGTGTAACACCCAGAAGGAGTCGTTTCCGACCCCATAAAGTATATATAATTTTGATCAGCATCAATAGCCGAGTCGATATAGTTTTGTCTATCTGTCCGTCCGTCTGTCCGTCCGTCCGTCTCCATTAGCACCTATTGCTCAGAGACTGTAAAAGCTAGAGCAACCTAATTTCGTATTCAGAATCCTGTCCTATCACGCTGTTACAAGTGTATTTCAAAATTTCGCCCTGTCCCCTTCCGCCCACACAAAGGACGAAAATCTGTGGCATGCACAATTTTAAAGACACGAGGAATCTTAAAACGAAGAATCAATGACCATATCTATCAGAGTTTTGAATCTAGATCAGAGCAGATCATAAATATAGCCACAATGAAGAAAACCATTTCGAAATGCATCGTTCCCTCTCGCTCTCTCTCACACACCGGGGTGGGTGCTATGCATGATTGAATTTTTTGACGCCTAGATCTCAGAGACTATAAAAGTTAGATCAACCAAACGTTCTATCCAAACTCCTGTGATATCAAACCGAGACGAGTTTGTTTCAAAATTTGGCCACGCCCCCTTCCGCCCTCACAAAAGTATGAAAATCAACAATTTTGAAGATACGGGAAAACCAAAAAACACAGAATCATAGAAAATGACCATATCTGACAGAGTGTTGAATCTGGATCAGATCGGATCATTAGTATATCCAGAAGGAACAAATGAAATTTCAGTGGCGTCCCAAGCGCACACAGCCGTGTAAGTATATGTAGGAAATAGATTTAGACAGGTAGAAAAGACAGATGTTAAAAACGTATGTAAAAAAAATGGAAACATCTAATATATAAAAAACTCCGAAAAGGTTCGACTTAATTTTTTTATTTTTTTTTTAAATGAAATTTGTCCTTTTTGCGAACATGTAATAAATTACAATAAGCTCACATACATATATACTGACTGAGTACCGGGTATAAAGTAGAGCCGCGGCCGTAGACGCGGCTTACAACGTTCCCCCTCATTTTTTTTTATGTTAATGGAGTCCTTAAATTTTTGCAGCCCTTCAAAGTCAGATGTTCGGTCTGCTACGAGCTGATTTTAAATTATGTAAGTTCAAAGAAGAAGTAAATGTAAAAAATTGAAGAGAAGGTCGGAGTATGTAAAATCAACTTTTGTGACGAAAAATTATTTTCCATCCAATAACATAAATACACCATCTAAAGTTTACTTATTCGGCACGCTACAATAGAAAATGTCCGTGTGGGTTAAATGTTTTGATAAAGCGTGCCTAAATGTAACCTTTAAATAGTGTATTTATAAAGCCAGATGTAAAATCATTTTTCGTGTTTTTGTTTGATAACAGAAGTTTTTAAAGGAAAAATAAATGTTAGTTTTCATACATATATGTAATCTATATGCTTCATTTCTATTTACGTTATTTTCGATAAGCTTTTCTGCAGTTTTGAAATTAATTTGCTCTTCTTCCGTCTCAACTGATCGATATAAATTAAATGGTTCATTTTTTTTCTTCAGATTCAATCCAAGGTCTATCTCTATTTGCGCCCCTTCTTTCTTCTCATTATTACCTTAAACTTTTTTTTGTTAGGTTTTTCATGTTCAATATCAAGTTTTTCTTAAAAATGAAGAGTAAGTTTTTTTTACAACGCCCACCCATTTTCAATAAAAATAAAATTAAGTTGATGAGAATAATACAATAGAATACAATAATAATTTGACTTCTCCAGCCTGGGGTTTGTCCAAATGTTACTCGATTCGTATATTTTTTTTAGTTCGCTGTCAAGTTGAAAGCGGCTGTTTTTGTTGTTGATAACTTTTAAACGTTCATTTTTTACAGAAATGTGTTATACATCAAAAGTTAGGGAATATCAAGGGCTATATAGTTTTTAATTTAAAAAGAAATCGAGAAATCAACCGAGAAGTGAAAAAAACGTAATTATACCCGGTACTCGAAGAGTAAAGGGGTATATTAGATTTGTGCAAAAAATTAATGTGTGTAACACCCAGAAGGAAGCGTTTCCGACCCCATAAAGTATATATATTCTTGATCAGCATCAATAGCCGAGTCGATATAGCTATGTCTGTCTGTCCGTCCGTCTGTCCGTCTTCATTAGCGCCTATAGCTCAAAGACCATAAAAGCTAGAGGAACACAATTTTGTATCCAGACTCCTGTCCTATCGCACTGTTACAAGTGTATTTCAAAATTTCGCCCCGCCCACTCCAAGGACGGCATGCACAATTTTAAAGATACGAGAAAACTAAAAAAGCAGAATCAAAGAGAATGAGCATATCTATCAGAATGTTGAATTTGGATCAGATCGGATCATAACTATAGCCACAATGAAGAAAACCATTTCGAAATGCATCGTTCCCTCTCGCTCTCTCTCACACACAGGGTAGGCGCTATGCCTGATCGAATATTTTGACGCCTTGTTCTCAGAGACTATAAGAGCTAGAACCACCAAACTTTCTATCCAAGCTCCTGTGATATCAAACCGAGACGAGTTTGTTTTAAAATTTGGCCACGCCCCCTTCCGCCCCCACAAAAGATGAAAATCTAAAATTTTGAAGATACGGGAAAACCAAAAACGCAGAATCATAGAAAATGACTATATCTATCAGAGTATTGAATTTGGATCAGATTGGATTATAAATATAGTCAGAAGGAACAAATGAATCACTCCAAGAATAACATTCTGCTTCACTTCGAATCGCTATTTTCACCCGTTCAATCAATTTTGCTAGAAGATGAGCTGCACAAAGTTCTAATTTGGGAATGGTTTTCCGATTCTTCTTCGGATTAACCTTGCTTTTGCTGGCTATTATAATTGAAGAACCATCTACCTTTGCATACACTACGGCATCATAAGCTTTCTCGGATGCATCGGCATAACCATGAATTTGCATCGGATTACTATGCTGAGAATTAAACCATCTTGGTATCCGAATGCTCTCTAACGTTGTTAAATTCTTTAAATCTGTCTTTAAATGCATTCCATTCACGAATATCCTGATCTGATAGTTCTTCATTCCAATTTTTGTCTGACAACCAAAGTTTTTGCATAAACAATTGTCCAACAATTGTAACTGGAGACAACCAGCCTAAAGGGTCATACATCTTTGCTAATGTAGATAAAACTATTCTTTTGTTAGTTTTTTTAGTAGGTTCATACTGGAAGTTGAACCTAAACTCGTCTTTAACTGGCTCCCATTGAAGTCCTAATGTTTTGACGGATTCATTCTCTTCAATGGTTAATACTTTATTTTCTTCGTTATCTCTAACGTCCTTAACAATTTCTGGGATATTTGTTATCCTTTTCTTAAGTTAAACCCAGCCTTATCAAACTCCTGGGTAACTTCCTTTACATGCCTTTTGGCATCCAATATGGAATCAGCACCTGTCATCAGGTCGTCCATATAAAAATAATTTTTTATGATTTCTCTAATTGCTTTATTTCCGCAATTATCTGCTATTGCAACAAGCACCCTAGTAGCTAAGTAGGGTACTGAAGCTGTACCGTACGTGACGGTTGTTAATTTATATTCTTTTAATTTTTCGTTTGGATCGTCTCTCCAGATTATATGCAAATAATGCTGATCTTCTTCATCAACATTAATTTTCCGGTAATTTTTTCAATGTCCGCTGATACTACAAATGGGCAATTTCGCCATTTTACCATAATATCGAAGATATCTTTTTGGACTCTTGGTCCCACCCACATGATATCATTTAAGCTTTTATTATTTGTGGTTTTTGCTGACGCATCAAAAACGACCCTGAGTTTTGTCGTTAGACTGGAATCTCTTATGACTCCCTGATGGGGTTAATAATATTTTCCTTCTTTCTTGGACTCTACCATAAGTCCTATATTTTTATATTCATGCATGAACTTTATGTAATTTTCTTTTCATTTTTTATTTTTGCCGAGTTTCTTTTCTAAATTGTAAAATCGCGCTATAGCTTGTGCCTTTGAATCTCCTAGATAACTTTTTGAATGGTATGTATTTTCCCCACTTCCTTTCATTTTCATCTCTTTTTGTGGTTTCCAAGAAATGCTTCTCACAAACATCTTCTTCCACGTCAGTACTTTCGCTTTCCATTTCCCAGAAACGCTCTAAGTCTCCGACTTCAATTGTTGTCGCTACAATCAATTTATCACCTTTTGACTTGGTGCAACCGGATATAATTCATCCGAATTCTGTATTTTGACCAAGTAGTCCATCTATTTTCACTACTCCGTCGTTTACAATATGGGCATACAAATCTACCCCAATTATCATATCCACCCTACTTGGTTTATTAAAGTTAGGGTCAGCCAACACATAATCTTTCCATTTCGATTTTTCAATCTTGAAAGACTTTGCAGGTAAAGCCTTCATAAGTTTTGGGAGAATGATTGCTTCAATATTAAGATGTTTCTTATCGGCATCTCGAGTTTTTACTGTTAAAGTTACCTTATACTTTGAAGTGGAAGAGTCTGTCGATGATACTCCACTCACCTCGGTGTTTTCCCTATTGCGCGCCACTTTTAATATTTGTGCTGCTTCCTCTGAAATGATGGTGCATTGTGACCCACAATCAATTAGAGCTCTAAGGTTTTCATAGCCATTCACCGCTCTTACTTTTATAAGTGCTGTGGCTAAAAACGCTTGTTTCTTTGTGAAACAAGTTTGAACATTTTCCCTTTTTTCATAGGGAATATGGAGCATCGTGTGATGGGATTTTTTACAAATCGCACAAACCATTTCCGAGGAGCATTTCTTATACATGTCGTGCCTACAGCATCCTTTGCACAGGCGTTGCTTTTGAATAGCCTGACCTCTCTCTATCGGACTCATTCTCTTAAACCTATAGCATTGCATTATTGTATGGCCTGCCATTTTACACAGCGGACAACTTTCTTTAATGCTACTATATTGCACCACTTTTTTCAGCGGTTTTTTCCCTGCATCCTGCGAAGAGTACAGAGAAGTATACCGCTGTTCCAGAAATTCCATTACATCGGGCAATGTTTGAATCTCTTTTGTCCTTTTTATATGACTTTCATATAATTGAAGGGCATCTTTATTAAATTTTCTCAAAATTATGTGGGCAAAAATCACATCAACTTCTTCTGTTAATTGTAACTTTAACTTTATTAAATGTATTGACTCACTTATCGAGTCAGAAAACAATTTAATATGTTTTGCTGAATCGTTGTTTAGCATTGGCAAATCTAGCAACCGATTCAGCTGATCTGATATTTATATTTTTCTTTTATTTTCATACCGTTTGGTTTTCCAATGGCTCCGTTAATAAGTGAGCAACCATACTCCTTGCTTCTCCCTTTATTTCCATTTTTAAATAATTGAATTTTAGAGATGTACTCAGCTCATCTCTATTATGAATTATTTCACTAAATAATTGTGAAAACCCATCCCATTCTTTTTCTTCTCCCGAAAATGTGGGTACTTCTGCCTTTGGTAGAACCGGGAAATCTTCATCTTCCTTCTTTGCTATTGACGCTTAACTAACGCTAGCTTTTTCCTCCATAACTTCCTGCATCCTTATTTCTAAGTTGCTTAACGTGTTCTGAATATCAAAGTCTAGCTCGGCGATCTGTTCGTCGAAGCAGTCATTTGTTTCATAAACATTATAGAATTCCTCAACTTTTTTGTTTAGTCTTTTACTAAAGAATTCAATTTTGGCTTTTCTCAGGTTACACTCCCTTGTTTTAGCCTGATCTAACCTCTCTTTACTTTCTTTTAAATACGTTTTTAGATTTTCCAAAAATGAATCGATACTGTCCGATACTTTCTCAAGACTCTGGTAAATTTTTGGCTCCATATCTTCTTTCAAAGTTCCAGTCACCACTGGTTCTAACTTTGCTTTTTCTACTTTCCCTTTCATCGAAGTTTTAGTAGTAGTTTCATCATAGCTCTTTTTTATGTCCTCTATATTTTTCATCATTTTAACAAATTGATTTTTCTTGTAGTAGTCATGATCGACTACTCCACATAGCATGAATTCAGTGTTATTTGGTGCAGCCTTTTTTTTAAGATCTCCTAGCCTACAGATTACGTCACTGGTCAATATACCAGCTTCAATCCCTTTAAACTTCATTTGCTATTACGGCCTGAGCCTCTAGTAGCTTAATGATTTTATCCGAGAACAGTATTAGAAGTAATATCTATATATAAAAAAAAATTTCTGACTTAACTGAGGACTTCTTCTTCTGCTGGTGCTGCTGCTGCTGCTGCTGCTGCTGCCGCTGCTGTATCTGCTGCTGCTTGATGCCGTAGTTCACGCTGCCGGGGATGCTGCTGTTGGTCGCTGCCGTCGTTGTTGATGCCGCTGCTGCTGTTTTTTTCCGTTGTTACCGCTGCTGTCTCTGCTGCTACTTGATGCCGTAGTTGACGCTGCCGTGGATGCTTTTGGTCGCTGCCGTCGTTGTTGCTTTTTTGGTTTTGTTGTGACTTTATTTTTTAAACACACACAAATGTTTTTTTTTTTGTCACTCAGTTAGTCCTTTTTTATGTTTTTTTTTTTATATTATTCGGCCGTTTGCGTTTTTTTTTTTTTTATATCGCTGGCCTCCACTTCACCTTGCACTTCCAATGTTGAGGATTTATATTTTTTCTTTTTTCAAATTTTTGTTCGTTGTATCAGGTCTCGAACACGCCACTTTCGCGTAATATTTTGTTTTACACGACAAAAAATACTGCCTGTATAGCATGTATTATTTTTTATTAATAGAAACTTAAGTTTCATTAATTTTATACTCGGTTTCTTACTCCAAGAGGGAAAACCAGAGTTTTTTATTTTTGCTACCTTTAGCTGTCGGTGTACTTGACACTTCTGCAGTCTTTGAGGAGCTGGTTTAACTCCGTGCTCTTACCACAGGGGGGAAACAACGGAGAGTCTCGAAGGACCAAAATGTTAAGACCTTAAAGGAAAAGTCAAAACACTTGCGAGTTGAGTTGTAAATTCAAACTGTTTTATTTTCAAAACTTATGCACTATATATAGGAAAATACAAGGTAATTACAATTAAGACCAACGCTAAGAAAAGGAGGGATGTGCGGCACTTGTTCCCACAATCCTCCCTTCTAATGACCAACAACATGTGTTAATCGATTTGGGTTCGACGTGTCCATGTATATGATTTTATGGTCGAACTCTATGTGTCCTTTTTCTCAAGTGGCCTCCTTCAAGTGGACTGCATTTCTTATTGGTTGGCCTTTATCGGTTCCTGTTCATGTTTTATGAACACACACCCTAGCAGTCATAAATTACGTATTTTATCTACTTTATATTTAGATCCGTGATAACAGTGTGATAATATAATTATGTTCTGCTTGAACAGGTGTCAAAAATAGTCTTTGGGACCTACGACTCGACTTGAGCTGCTTTTAAACGCATTTTAAGCTTCATATTCCCCAAAAATTTAAAAATAAGATTCCAATCCTTCATAAAAAATCTATAATTAAATGAATACCTAAATACTTAAAAATGATTAATAATAAACATATGGAGATAATATAAACTTAACAAAATAAAACTGATAAAAAAGATTAGAGTAATGATATAATTAAGAATACGAGTCCCCTGCATGTTCCTGTCGTGCGACAGGCGGGAGGCCCTTATGCCAGATAACTATACAAAATTTGATTTTCTGCCTCACTAACATTAACTAAAATTCCACTATGATAAATATAAAATAAATAGGTGCGCGCGGTGGACCTGCTATCGGAAATGTTAGAGAACGCCCAGTGAATATGCGTATCGCAATTGGTTGTGGCGGCGTCCAAGCCTAACAATGACCTACAATTCCTTAAGGAATTTCTGAAAGGAATTCGAAAATTTCTATACAGCAGCTTGAAAGTTTATGAAGGCATAAATTAAAATCTCCTAACACTAAGCAATTTCTATTTAAAAGCTGATTCCTTTGAAATAAGTCCTCCAATTCTCCTCCACTTTGGCAACGGATACGTGGGGGTTCTATAAATAACAATACAACCTACAGATTTGTACTTTAAAAAAGCATACTCGAACACTGGAGATGCTAAGTTTCCGGAATTTGCATAAAATCGACCACTTTCAAAATTACTACAATGATCTAAAAGTTCATTCCCAACAAATATTAGAATGCCTCTTTTCGGTCTAGCTCGACTGGCTACGGACGGGCAATCTAACCGCACTGCAGTGGAATAGCCAGGAATAATATAAGCTTCATTTGAGTAAGTGGAAGCCTCAACGAAGCACAAAATGGAAGACTTGAGCATTAGCTGATCAAAACAGACATCGGTGAAATGGCAGTGCAAGTTTTCCGTACTATGGAAGAAAGTATTGATGTCGGATGGATTGAGTAAACAATCGAAGTGGGTATGAAGTATCTTAGCGGAACGTAAGTTCTCCATCTCCTTCGCGACAGGACAGTCCCTCTTGGGTTTCGGAGGAATGAATGGTCCAACGATATATTCGCACTGGTGGCCCTACTACAAGCTACATATAGCGCTTCTCTTTGCATATTGGATGAAAAGTGGACGACCACTTTGCTGTATGTAGCTCCCTGACTCTAATGAATGGTTATAGATTCTGCAGCTACAATCGGAAACTGTTTTCGGTCAATAGTAACATGTTCGTTTTGTTGGTATTGAACAATTTTTGTAGTTTTCTGAATTGGCTTCCATGAAGATTCGTTACTATGGCTGCGTTTCGACCGTGCGTATATATATCCAAAAAAATACGAAAATATATCTAAAGAAGTTCGGGATTATTGGTTGAGCTGATATCTATCTGCATTAAAACACCAGTGGCTCCGTTAACAAGATCATCTGATGTGTCTACATTGACTGTCATCATATATTTATGGTTTTGAGAACCAATGAAGTACACAAACCTTGTGTATTCGAAGTTTTGAAACTCTTAACAGAGTCCAGATATTTTTTTTTGAGTTCTTCGTTAAGATGTTCAGCTTTGATGCAGTTTAAAGCTATTGAAATATATTCTGTAGTCATTATCGATGATAGCTTCTCCTTATTGTACTTATCTGTCTGGCTATTACTATAAAATAAGTGGATCGCATCTCTTGGAGCTTGACTGCCGTCAACTATTCGGTTCCTAAGCAATTGGCCGGCCGATGCCATGTTACTTAGTGCGGTTGCAAAAGCTTGGTCATCTCGTTGTCGCATTATCTCTGTAAGTTCGAAAAACTTGAAGCCATCCCAGAGACTAGAGCCAACTATCGCACTGTATGGATTATGCGCTCCTGATGAGGATTTAAATATCCAACGATCACCTACTAGACATAACTGCCTTAGATCGCCGAACACGATAACAGAAATGCCAGCAAAAGGACTTTCGGTCCTTGAAAATATTTGTTTTAGGCGCTTATCCAAATATGAAAACATTTTTTCACCGACCATAGAAATTTCATCAATTATAAGAATTTTAAGATCAATAAATCTTGAACGCAAGGTATTTAACAAATCTGGACCCAACTGTTTAAAGGCATGGTTAGACTGATTGAGAGGTAAGGAAAACATGGAGTGAAGTGTGGCACCTCCAATACCGAATGCAGCTTTTCCTGTGGGAGCACACAGAAGAACTTGAACATTTTCTGGCTTAGATCCTACGATTTAACTCCTGGGAAATGATCTGAAAAATTGTAGATATTGTTCTACTCTTGCCGACGCCTGCGCCGCCTCCTACAAACTCATAAAAAACTGCCTTATTTCTCACATTATTCAGAACATGGGTGAGATAAGCTTTTTGCTTCAAATTAAGCGATCTAATTAAATTGGCCAACAAAGTAAGGGAAACAATCGGAAGAAGCTTAATTAATCGAATACTCATATCTTGTTCCGTTGCCTGGTAATTCAAGTTCAGAACATTTATTTGAGAACTTATTTCGGGAATCGCTAAAGCCGTAAACTCCTCATCAATTGCCTCATCAGCTACCTCTTCACCTAAATTTTCCTCCCAATTGGCTTCGGCTTCCATTACCCTTCTAATGACGTCTTCTAAATCTGGTAACGCTTTGTATTTTTGGAAATTTGACCTAACTAAATCCTGATTATCGTTATAAACTTCCTCGCAATTTGCGTTCACTAAATCAATTTCTTCATCTGTCCACTGATAAAACAGCATAACTTTTGCTCTAAAATAGTTAGACCTATCTGTATTTATATTAAACCTCATATATTTTAAAATTGAAGGCTTGGTCCGTTCCCTAATATAACCACTATCGCGGAGAGGCATAAACACTTCTACTAGTGCCTCATTTTCTTCGTCCTCTTCATTATCGCTATTTTCGCCAGTTCTTTTCCCGCTTTTGGAAAATTCATAATTTGCTGCAAAATCGGCTAAACACAGGCCCTGAAGATTGGTTTGTCTTTGTTCATACCACTCCAGCAATACTTTGACAAATATGTCAGTGGACTCTTGATTCATATTTTTTAGGATGCTTGTGGATTTGAGCATTCGAACTCGTTGCTCTGGAGGGAAAGTATTTGTATGAACACATTTGTTGCTAGTTCCGGACAACGGAATGCCTAGACAACAATATCCGGCTTCCTGAGCAGATATCTCAGTGCCAGAAATGAAAAGCGCGCGATGCACCGACGCAGTTAGCAACTGTTAATAGCTTCTAACTGACGATCGGCACAAAAAAACTAAAGCCCTATGTCTTAATTAGCAAGCACTACTTGTATTTAATAAGTTAAGAGCTAAACTAGTTTAAGAGGGATTAATTAACGTATTTTATCGCAATCGGAAAGTCTCTATCGCGCTCCTTGGCTCGATATCGACTGGTCAGACCAAAACCATGCCTATTGAAATTCCGCCGTTTTTCCGCGATAGTCACTCAAGAGAGAACAGAATAGAGCAATTTGGAGCAAGAGAACGAATGAAGTCAAACCATTAACGGAAAATTCAACTTGTACATGAATATATCTATCGGAGCCGATTTTATATACATACATACATATATGTGTTAACATACATACTCCTTCTAATTCGATTGCGTGGGGTGCTAGGAGGTTAATGTTTTGGTTTCAAACATATGATGTTGCGAGGGCGCTCTCTCTCTCTCTCTCTCTGATTGACGCTGTCAGCAAAAGAAACATGCAAGGTGAATTAAATAATGAGGTGACGTCGTCCGCTGTGTAAAGGTCCATCTACTCTTTTTCGGCGCTCAGCATACGACAAACGGAAGGTTCTCAAAAGAGAGCAGATGTTGTGACGAAGATGTTGTCACTTTATTACTAAAATCATCTTGGAGACAAACGGATGAGTATAAATATACTGCCTCTATTGAGAGAGCACTTGTCTGAGTGGGGCAGAGAGTTCTAAAGTGGAAAGAGAGAGATAGAGAGAAAAAATCAAAGAAATGTAACCGTTTTTTTCTCATTCCTTCCATAGGAATTTTTACAGTGAAAACATTTGCGTTTTGCCCTTCCCCTTACTGTAACGCTTCAAAAATTGTTTACGGTGTGCAGGAAGGTGGGAGGGATCTTGCTAGAACATGTAAAAAGCTTTTTGATGAGATAATGGGGTCTTTGTCAGAAGGCGGAAGGGGAAACAGAGAGAGAAAGATAGCGCACGTGCTTGCAAGCCGCTAGTGTTTTGATTTCGCGGTTTTTTGATAGACAATTCTCTTTCTTTTCATAGAGTGAACACATGCATTCGCAGGTACCCCTCCAACTCCTTAACTATAACGGCCCATTCGAACAGCATATACACAAACTATAATATGTATATTTACTGTTTATGTACGTATGTGTGTCCATTCGTTTTAAAATATATACATACATGTATGTATCACACACAGACACGCGAGAGTGTGAGTTTTCTCAAGTACGGTTGTGTTTTTGCGAGCTCCACATTTTCCATACAGAGAATCCGTGCAACGCCTTCAAAGCAAAGGAAAAGCGGTAAGGAGCAGTATACTGACACCAGGGTACGTACTGCGCATTGTATTGGATCCGGCCGACCCCCAGTATTGGTAGGAGGGGCACAATCTGTCGCGTCCCACTCTGGAGCACCCTGCAGGGGAGGTGAGGTTGAGTTTTGGCGCCTTCCACGATTCGTGGTGTTAGTTGAGGGGAAAGAAAAACAATTTTCACTCAAGTCTGCCTCGGCTAGAACAGCTGATCTACGGAACAGCTGATCGGCAGAGTTGCTCCACGTACGGAGTTACCAGACATCAGCGGATCGACACAGATTGCCAGGCGTCAGGCTGCCACACCGTCGGAACCGGTTAACCGATTCAAAGCTGAGCGCCAAACTAAAAGCTGCGATCCACCATAGGAATGGAGGAGGAGGAAAAGCTAGCCTTTCGCGGAGACCAAGCCTGCAGCATTCCCCACCGCAGTGGCAGACGCCAAGGGGAATCTGGCCAAAAGGGCAGGTGGAAAGGGCCCAACTATTCCCTGTGACGGGTCCCCCCCGAAAGGCTGTACTTCAAGCGAAGCAGCAGCCGACGCTCTCCGTCTCAGCCCCGGGAGAATCCCCAGTCAACCCGTTTGACTTCAGCTGTGCTGGGCAAGGGAAGAAGGTAGTGGAAGAGGAAGACCTTCGCTCTACTCTGGTGAGCCTAGGGGAGAAGGCGACAGAACTGTCGAATGATGAAGGACGCCCGGTATCTCAACAAGGAGATGAAGGAACTGGCGCATAAAGTGGTCAGGCTCCAGAAGTCGGCTCTCGACAGCCTCGACTCTAATCTCCGGAGGATCAAGAGGGAAGTCCGGCAAGACCAGGAGACGCAGTGCTCCCCCAAACAGAATGGGCCTAAGCGACAGCTGGAGAGGTCCATCGTGCGCACCCCAAAACGCAAAAGAGGGCTGGGGGACCCCCACACGGAGCAGTCGGATCAAAAATCTACCCGGCGGACGGAAATAGCTTCCTCAGCAACAGAGTGGACGGAAGTCAAGAGTAGGAGACAGATTAGACTGCCAAGGCCTCGCCCGGACGCCATTATAATACAGCCAACGGAGAAGATGTCTTATGAAGACATTCTTAACCTGGTCACCAGTAACCAGAGCGAGTGAAGAGTGTTGGCGAGAACGTGCACAGTGTGAAGCGCACAGCCAAAGGAGCATTGCTGTTGGCGCTCAACGGTGTCAATCCAGAGACAACGCAGCAGCTCCGTGACAACATTGGCACGGTTCTGGAAGGCAAAGCTGAGGCGCGGTCTTTAACAAAGCAGACTAGGCTGGAAATAATTGATCTTGACGAGATGGCTATAGTGGAGGACCTGAAAAAGGCATTCGACGAGCAAATTGGAGTGACACTAGAAGGCGCAGCCAAAAAAGTCTACGTCCAGCGTTTAACGGCACGAAGCGCGCCATAATTAGCCTTTCGGCGATCGTGGTAGGAAAAGCCATCACTGCGGGTAAGATCAAGGTTGCCTGGTCCGTATGCCGAATTCGGGAGCGCAACCTACCACTTAAATGTTTTAAGTGCCTGGAATTAGGTCATATAGCAGCGAACTGCGGCAGTGCGGTGGATAGGAGCGGATGGTGCTTCTGTTGTGGGGCTAGAGACCACAAAATCCGGGACTGCAAGAAGGAGGCAGAGTGATTCTACTGTGCTGGCATTGGTAAGCCGCACAATCATATTGCTGGCAGCCAGAGGTGCCCAATGGCATCCATAGATCACTGGAAAGTCAAAGCTAGCCGCCATGCTTAGGTTTTACCAATTAAACCTTAACCATTGCGAGGCTGCAAGTGACCTGCTCATCCAGTCAGTGCGCGATCATAATTCAGACGTTGCCATCATCAGTGAGCCATACATATACCCGGAAGATGGTTGCTGGGTCCAAAGCTCGTCGGGAAAAGCAGCAATGTGGTCTTGTGGTAGGCCACCGACACGGCCATCCCGCTGGGCCCAAGAGTGGGGCAGCGACATAAGCAGAAGCAGCAGCTCTGACGCCATAGCTAAGGGGCAGGCCCTCCTGGAGGCCTTTGCACGCTCGACACGCAACAGATGACCACTCAGCTCTCTTATCAGCTCCAAGGGGCATGCGACGCTAGCATGACCCGACGGAAAGCTTACAGGGGCACGCAGTCACCAACATACTGGTGGATTGACGAGATCGCGGAGTTAAGGCGCACCTGTCTGTCTGGCAGAAAAAAATTCCAACGAGCCCACAAGAGGAACAATAGCGATTGGCCAACGCTACACAGTGCCTACCGCACCGCAAGGAGAGCCTTAAAGGATGCCATTAAGATGAGCAAACGGGAGTGCTCCCTGCAGCTCTGCGACTCGGCAGAGAATGATCCCTGGGGTAGAGCATACAAGACAGTGATGAAGAGGCTTCACACCAGCAGCGCAGGAGCGCCCACGAATCCGGTTCAGCTACGGGCCATAATCGACGTACTATTTCCATCCAGGGCCAGCAACATCACCACGCGGCAAAGCACTTCCTTCCTCTCCATGACGCGGATCCAGTCACGACGGAAGAGCTTCCAATCGCAGCCCGCAAGATGAAGTCGAGCAAGGCTCCTAGCGCGGATAGAATCCCTAACCGGGCTGTAAAACTGGCCATCTCGTACAAGCCGAACGAGTTCGCTAAGGTGTACACACAGTGTCTGCGCGAAGGTCTCTTCCCATCACAGTAGAAGATCCAGCACCTTGTGCTCATCCCAAAACCAGGGAAACCACCAGAGCACCCTTCCTCATAGAGGCCGATATGCTTGATCGATGCGATGGGGAAGATCCTTGAGCAGATCATCTGCGCACGGTTAGAGAGGGCAGTGGCTAACTGCAATGCGGCCGTCCAGCGGATCTAAGACTGGCTCTTATCTGCGGTGCTCGAGCTGGCTGCCCATAAAACAGAGGCAGTGCTGGTGAGCACCAGAGCGGTGGTGGCCGTTCACGGCCGATGGACGCACCGTCTCATCCCAGACGTCAAGAAGTGGATAAGTAGGGGGCACGGTGCGGTGAATTTTTATACCACACAGATACTCAGTGGACACGGCTGCTTTAGCCAGTACCTGTTCAGGTTTGGGCATGAGGAGTCACCAAACTGCAGGTGGTGCGGCAGTTTAACGGAAGACGCGGAGCACATACTCTTTTTCTGCGGGCGCTTCGACCAGATCAGGAGCTAATTATGGCGATCCGCTGATAGGCAGCTATCACCCAACAACCTATCGGAAGCAATGATGGAAGACCCCACGATATGGGAGGCAGTAAACTACTTCGCTGCCTTCTCAACGAAAGAGCTCCGCAAGTGCGAGCGCTTCAGAAGGGGGATTATATAGGAGGAATCAGTGTCCCTGTGAAGCCAATCTTTGGCGTCGTACCGCACGGATTTGATACCTTCTTTACTACTACGCATCTCCACAACTACTAGCGGTTAACAAATATGTAAATTAGTTACTTAACTATTAGTAAATTTTTAAATTAAGAGACACAGATTAAAAAAAACAAAAAAACATATGTATGTATGTAAATCATTGCCTGTGCGGGTTGGGTTGGATATGTGATATTGCTAGGCATGTTCTCTCTTTCTCTTTCTTTAGTCTCTCTGTGTTAGGAAAGGGACAGATTAAAAGACATGGACAAGCAGAAAGCGCATCACTTGTTTGTGGGAGACGGGGTTGGTCAGAAGGTGTAAGGGGGAAAAGAGAAAGAGAGTACGCCTGCCAGCACCTAGTATAGGATCCTATGGCAGCTGGGATTGATGGGGATCGCTATTACTCATTGCAGGGCAAATCAGACGAGGAAGAGTGTAAGAGAAGAAGCGAACACATATTTACATATGTATGTATGTAGCCAAATGGTTTTCTTCATTGTGACTATACTACTGATTCGTTCTGATTTAGATTCAATACTCTGATAGATATGGCCATTCTCTATGATTTTTGAATTTTTTGATTTTCTCGTATATTAAAAATTGTTGATTCCACAGATTTTCGTCCTTTTGTAGGTGCGGAAGTAGGCGTGGTAAAATTTTGATTAGCGCGTGTAGCTCAGAGACTATAAAAGCTAGAGCAACCAAATTTTGTATCCAGACTCGTCTCAAATCCCATTGTTACAAGTGTATTTCAAAATTTCGCCCCACCCCCTTCCGCCCACACAAACGACTAAAATGTATGGCATGCACAATTTTAAAAATACGAAAAAACTAAAAACGCAGAATCATAGAAAATGACCATATCTATTAGAGTGTTGAATTTCCATATTGCATATGGGGAATACTGCTTGAAAACCGACCATCAACTGGATCCCAGTGATCCCGAGTTATATTCTTCCTGGAATTAGGATATACATCTGCTGAATGCATTTCGTGTTGATTGCCGATCAAAGAAATAAAAACAGAAATGCTTTATAGCGAACGGAAATGTTTCCTTGTTGCGAAAGGAAGGCGCTAAGCCCTCCCTCTTAATGAAAGGGCATTAAAAGAAAACCAAATAAATGGCGAGACTCTGATGAAGACGGAAACCCGGAGCGGGATGATGGGCGTCTTCGTTAATGATAGGAAGTAGGCCGGAGACAAACAAAAAGTAAGACAGAGCGAGAAAAACGGGGAGACAGAGAGGATAGACCGTCAAAACGAAGCCGAAGCCGAGGCCCTGCTGGAGTCGTCACTGTGAGGCATTAATGGCAATGGCTAATTAACTTGCTGTTGAGCTCGTAAAATAATTTGGCCGCTCATCAAGATAATAAAGGCCGGTTCACCGTCGGAACCAAACTTTTTTTTTGGCTTTAATTGAGTCCCGAAATAAAAATACACATATATAAAATAAAATTGTGGACTTTTGGCCGATCTGGTGGCGCGTCAGCTGCAAGAATGACCTGCTCTTTGGCTACCGCTACTGTGAACAGAATCAACCTGAAAAAGAGAACAGAAGATACAGATACACTTGGAGATTGACCGAGAAAAAGAGAGAGGTACACATTACTGCAGTCACTTTTGGTAATTAGATTTTCAAGTCGAGATAATGAAGTGGACATTAAAATTTTACAACCTCCAAGGTAGAAGGGCATGCAGCACCACACGAAACAGAGCGCATTCAATAAATTAATTACGAATTTCCAACCTTAAATGTCAAACTAGAACCTAGCCCCTTTTTTCCAGGTGCCACACCCCACAATAAATATTGGAAACCGAAAACCTCTTGCCTCGATTCACACACATGTCTCTGCTATTCTCTGCTCTGCTCTCCATAATGCTTTTAATGTTAGACAATTAAGCATTTGTTGCCATCATTTATTATGCAAAAACAAACAACAGTATCCCTTGCGTCCCCCTATAAATCATCATAACTCATTGATGGTAAATGGTAAATGCTTAACCCTCATAATCAAAATATTTGGCAGCAACAAAAGACGCGTTTGCATACAGATAATGATACACTACAGATACACTTAATGATTTCGATTTAAACAAAAGAAAATTACGAAAATAAAAATATTTATATATATGTATAAGATGAAATTCATTATTTAATATGAAGGCAAGCGGGTGGAACGAAGGCGAAGGGCCATTGGGCTGGGGTTGGGGGTGAAATGCAATAAATTCCCATTAAGCTGCTCACATAAAAAGCCTGATTGCATCCCAAGCTGCAACAGAGAGCTGAAGCTGAAGCGCGCTGAAGCCAACATCCTGTTGACAGTCGTCGTCGCGGCAGCAATCGGCGGCGGCGGCAGCAGCAGCTATCAATATTAAAAGCGCATATTTCACAGAAATATGACAAATCTTTGACAGCCAAGGATGTGGCACACACACACACACATACACACACACAGTGATATTTTCCAGCTCGGTCGTGTTTTCATTAACGCTCCGAGCTTTCCCCGCATAGAACCAGTGTCACATCTGGAAAGCAAAAGGAAAGGGTGTCAGAGCAGATCACTATAGCGACGGTACATACTGCGTATGGTAGCCGACCTCGCCGACATTTCGCCTGGTTGCAGGGGCACAAGAAGCCGTGCCGCACACAGGAGGGGGGGTGAACCTTGTTTTTGGCGTTTTCCACAGTCCATGGTGTTGGTGAGAGGAAAAGCAAAAAGGAAAAATAACTTTTCACTCATCACTCGTTTTGGAGCTTCAACTAACAGCTGATCACGGAGCTGCCAGACAGCTGACCGCGCAGGGTCGCTCTCTATAAGGAGGTGCCAGACCGCAGCGGAACGCCGCAAGCTTGCCAGAACGTTGGCTAACCGCCTATAAGTTGGGCGCCAAATTTAAATTTAAATTTGAAATGGCGCGGTGTTTTGAAGTTTAAAATTCACGCTCGAAATCCCAGAATCGCAGATATGGAGGAGGAGAAAAAGCGGGCGTTCGAGCGGAGATCGAGCTTGCAGCGTTCCCCACCGCAGTGGCAGACGCCCAGAGGCATTTGGCCCGGAGAGAAGAAGTCCCAACTAGGTTTGGGAACGGGCTCCCCCCTAAACGAGCCCCAAAAAGCGGCGCAGCAGCCTACACTGACTGTGTCGGTCTAAGCAGAAGCACCAGTAGAGAAGAGGGCCCATCCACGTCTGGGAACAGTCTCCCATCTAGAGGAGCCCCTAAAAGTGGTGCAGCAGCCATTAGTGACAGTCTCAGCCCCGGCAGAAGCCCCAGTCAACCCGTTTGACTTCAGCGGCGCCACTTTGGACAAGGGAACAGCAGAGCCAGAGGAAACTGGAAACCTCCGAGCGATCCTGACGACCCTTATCAACGGAATTGTCGTCTATATTGAAGGACGCACGCTATATCAACAAAGAAATGAAGTTCCTGGCGCAGAAACCTCTGAGGCTACAAAAGTCCGCGCTTTTTAGCCTCGATTCAAATCCCCGGAGGACCGAGAATGTAGATCAACAAGACCTGGAGACGCAGTGCCCCCTCAACGAAATGGGCCCAAGCGGCAATTGGAGAGGACCACCTTGCGAACACCAAAGCGCAAAAAAGGGCTGCAAGACCCCCACACGGAGCACCCCCATCAGCAGCCTGCCCGCCGGACCGAGATAGCTGCCTCAAAAACGGAGTGGACTGAAGTCAACCGTAGGCCTCACGTCAGACAGCCGAGGCCACGTCCCGATGACAGCATCATCGAGGCAAAGGAGAAGATGACATACGCGGAGATGCTGAACCTGGTCACTCGCAATCAGAGCACGGAGATGAAGAGTGTCGGCGAGAGCGTGCGCAGGGTGAAGCGCGCAGCCAAAGGTGCTCTCCTGCTGGAGCTCAACGCCACCACATCGGAGGCAACGCAGCGACACCGCGACAGCATCGGTACGGTTCTGGGTGGTAAGGTGGAGGCGCTTACACTCACCCAGCAGACGAGGTTAGAGGTTGTCGATCTGGACTAGATGACTTCCGCGGAGGACCTGAAGAAGGCGTTCACCGAGCAAATCGGCGTTTCGCTGGATGCGGACGCCATTAAAAGTCTGCGCCCAGCCTTTGGCTGCACTCAGCGGGCTATTATCAGCCTTCCGGCTACTCTGGCAGCAAAGGTACTCGCAGATGGAAAGGTCAGGATTGCCTGGTCTGTCTGCCGTATCCGGGAACGTAACCCACCAACCAAGTGCTTCAAGTGCCTTGAGCTTGGACACGTTGCAGCGAATTGCAAAAGGTCCGTGGATAGAAGTGGATAGTGCTTCCGTTGTGGGGCGGCGGACCATAAGATCCGAGACTGCCATAACTAGGTGAGTTGTTTTCATTGCGCTGGTAAGGGGAAGCCCCATAGGCACATAGCAGGAAGCCACAGATGCCCTATGGCATTCAAAATTCCCGTGAACGCAAGAAACGCCAGTCATGATTAGATTTTACCAGATAAATCTAAATCATTCCGAGGCTGCCTTGGATCTAATGACTCAGTCAGTGCGGGAGCTAAACTCAGACGTTGCCGTCATCAGCGACCCCTACCTATCCCCGGAAGATGGCTGCTGGGTCTAAAGCTCGTTAAGGCAAAGTAGTGATATGGTCTTGCGGCAGGCCACCGATGCGACCAGTTGCCTGCGCCGCATACAGACATTTTGTCAGGGCAAAATTAGGGAACCTCTGGACTTACAGCTGCTATTTCCCACCAAGTCTGAATCGCCAGACCTTTGGCGCAGCTATGGATGAATTGGTGGAGGATGCCAGAGACCACAAGCCATCTGTAATCGTGGGCGATTTTAATGCTTGGGCTCAAGAGTGGGGTAGCGACATCAGCAAAAGCAGCAGCTCGGACGCCATCGCCAAGGGACAAGCCCTCCTGGAAGCCTTCGCGACACTAGACGTTGTTTTGCTAAACCAGGGTACAGCGAACACGTTCAATCGCGGAGGAGCAGGTTCGGTTATCCATAAAACATTTGTATCGAGTTCCCTTTCCCCCCTGGCCAACTGGCGCCTAGGTCAGCATTACACGGCCAGCGATCACGAGGCACTGGTGTTTTCTATTGGAGGAGGAAACCTGCCTGTCAGCCAGAAGGCGATTCCAAAGGGCTCGAAGAAGGAACGACATCGATTGGCCGGGGCTACACACGGCCTACCGCAGTGCCAGAAGGTCCCTGACGGCAGCCATTAAGCTGATTAAGCGAGAGTGCTTCCTCAAACTCTGCGATTCAGCAGAGCGTGATCCTTGGGGAAGAGCCTATAGGACGGTCATGAAGAGACTGCGCACGGGCAACGCAGGAGTGCCCTCGTACCCTGATCAAATGAAGAGCATCGTGGAGACTCTGTTCCCATCCAGGGAGAATACCTTCTCTCTGGAGGATGCGCTCCAGCCGCAGAGAGAGATCCTGAATGAACAAGAAATGTTCTTAAGGAGAAGTTTCAGTAAAATACACATCTGTAGTAGACTCAATGTTTTCCTTCTTTTTGTTTAAACAAACAAATATTGATCCTATTGCAAGGAATTTTCGTAATATAGTAAATGGGATGTTCTCAGGGAAAATATTTGACAGTATAGTTTTATGTAGATATTTAATATTTGGTAACCTTCTTTTTTTTGAGTCACCAGAAAATACTGAAACCCTTCAACATGCAGAAATGACAGTTGTGTCATATTTGCATCATCTTTTTCCATTAAATACAAATTAAACGTGTTTTATATTTACCTGTCACATTTCCCAACTTTTTCTTCTTCTTTCAATTACATTTTGAACTACATTTTATGAAATATTCAAATTTGATTGCATTAATTGGGCTTCAACGCAAAACGGTGGCCATAAATATTAATTTGGTAAACAATTTTCATTGATTAATTTCCAATTAAGCATTTCTGTCACAGCCTGTCTTCCTTTCTTTTTCCCCATCTTTTTTGTCATTTGTGCGAAAAAGCTTTTCAGAACTGCAAAGTTCTATGCAACCAGATATAAGATACTTAAGTTATGTGAAAAATAGAAGCACTATCTCTGAAAACAACATGAAAAACAATACCAGATTTAAAAAGTTCTTAAAAACTGTGCCAGAAATAAAACTATAATTCTTTAAAAAAAATTATATCCCGAAATCTATCAGAAAAAGTAATTTTGGGCCACAGCGGGAAAAATAGTTTCGAGTAGTCTTATTTGGGCTAATTACGACCTCTAGAGGAAAGGCACTTTTTTGGCAATGATTCGCTCTAGAAGTTTTGAAATATTGCAGAGTTTGGCAATTGGTCTGTAATTGGAGATGCAGTCCTTAGCACCTTTCTTAAAAATGGGAGTAATTGTGGCAGCTTTCTACCGAAATGTCGTGTTGACAAGTGCTATCAAACGTTAAATATTTATATTCTTAATAGAGAATATAATATAATAAGGAAAAAGTGCCAGTTCTACTAGAGATTTGACAAAAGGTTACGTTAAATGGAAAAAAAGTCATTAAATCGAGTTAAATCTTTAATTATTCTAATGCAGTTAAATTAAAAATTTAAAATTACTTTCCAGAACTGTATCACTTTCTATGGAAAATGTTTCACCTAAAAGGTTTAACCAAATTTCTTGGCATAATAGGAGAGATTTTAAAACCAACCGAGACAGCATGTTGTGTCACCTTGCAAACCAACTCAGTCGGAATTCAGTGGGTTTAACCAAAGACAATATAAATAGTACGATGAATCTCGCCATACAAAATTTCTGAGGTCGATTTGGGCTCGGTGGAATTCATTGTGGAATTGATATAAATAGAGAGAGACAGATAGTCAGAGAGAAAGAGAGCGAACTGGTCTCTCGCCCTATACATGAGGCTGAGATTTAACTGTACGTGTGCATACATGTTAGGTATGCTTGTTTGTATTGGTTGTAGACGACGCCGCGCTCAACGAAATACCCAATACCTTAGAATTCATTGCGGACTATGACACTATTTGAAGACGCTTGCTCATAATACAAAAAATGAAATTTTTTGTATATCCCTTATATGCTAATTTTGTTTAATGTACTTTACACGAATATAATGAAGGAATGTACCTATGTAAAAATACATAATCTATGTGATAAATGACTTCACATTCGATTAAATGTCTGTTGGGTATTTGTGGGTCGACTTAATATGCAAAGAATTTTGAAGTACTTATGCATGCATGTATGTGCGTTTGTACGTAAACTTGTGCAAAGAAGACAAGACAATTTGATACAATTTCTTGAAAGGCAAATCGCGGTATAGGGGTTGATTTTGCGATTGAACAGGTAGGATATAACCAAAAACTGTATTGTCTATTATCAAATCAATATTTTACTGGATAATTTTAAAACCATAATAATTGTATACCTAATATCAAATGTTCAAAATGGGTCATATATTTACATTGTATATTAAAGAATTATATTATTATTACTATTTAAATGAATAATTATAATGAATAATTTTATTATCCGAATGTCAATCGCCAACGAATTTTTTCCCCCCACCCCAACTCCCAGCAAATACATTTCTGTCTTGTTTACGTCTCGTCAAAATTCGGCAGCTCGGCATAAATACGCACACATAAGTGCTTGCAGCTCTGTGTGTACTCACACATGCAAACTCATTCTCTCTTATCTTCTTCGTGCGAGCTAGTCAGCGCGTAATCGAGCATTCACAGAAATTGTATGGGCGTTCGGCATCTTATTATTTATATTGTCTTTGGTTTAACAATCTCTGGCAACCCTGTATATAAAAATTTGGGGTATGGCTATTTCTTTATATATTATTATTCTCCTAGCGCGATAAGCATTCTATACTTATAAATTATGGCGCTAGTCACAACTAGTGTATTAGTAGATACTATATGTACAAAAAACAAAAGGACATTGATACAAAAAAACATTGAACTTATATACTAACATTTTATAATATAATATATTTTTATTTAATTTAGTTTCTAGAAAACTCACTATCACTTTCTCATCATCCCTCTATATTATTGTAACATCAACTTATGTAGTGCGTAGATGTTTCTCTAGTGCGATTCTGAATTACATTCCGCTACCGATTGCCTTGAAGCTGATTCCAAATTCGAAAAGTATATACAAGAATTGTTTCATTGTGCATGTGTACTTGTATTTAAAGTTCTTCTTCATGTACTAAACTTATATCGTTTATATAGGTATGATGGCTCTTTGGTGTATATAACTTTCTGTTGTAATATTAAGACCCTAAGGCTTATCCAAAATTTAAGTGGCATATCGAAGATTTGTATCATTACATCAAAAATACGATCAGTTCTTTGTCTATTATAAATATATCGCGCAACATTATTAAAAGCAACTTGCAGCTTGCGTTGGCTGGCGAAGTTGCAGTCGCTAAATACTTCGATACCATAAAAAAGTACTGCTGTAAGGTACATTTTTGCAATTGTTTGTTTGATTTTTAGGGGTAAAAAGTCTTTAGTTTGATATAAATTTCTAAGGATTCCAAAAGTTCTGCCGACTGATTTGTTAATATGATCATCTCAGGTCATCGTTTGATTAAAGAGAATACCTAACTTGTTTGCCCATTTTCTATGGTAATATTTTCAATACATAATTTTTGTAGTGTTAGTACACAGTACAGTGTCAGACTTTTTTTTACCTATGACTATGCATTTTGACTTGTTTGGGTTTAATCCTAGCCCATTAATTTTTTCCCACTGACTTACACTTTTCAATTCACTGTTCCAGACACGAATACAGTCATTAATTCTACTAATAGGACGACTAACATACATTTGAACGTCATCAGCATACATATGAACTTCACAACATGACAATATACTCGGTAGATCGTTTACATACACAGAGAATAGTAATGGCCCTAGGACGGATCCTTGACGAACACCACGCTTGACACTAAGAAGAGACGAGTACACCTTATTTATAGACACAGATTGCCTTCGATTACTCATTTACGAAAAAGTAAGTCTTGTTACTGCACGCGAAAAATTACATAGTTGACTTAGCTTAAAACATAGAATTTCGTGATTAACAATGTCAAAAGCTTTACCATAATCTAAAAGGGTCAAGAACTTTATATTGTCAATGTCCAGTTTTTC
The DNA here is from genome assembly GCA_963969585.1 of Drosophila helvetica. NCBI lineage: Eukaryota > Metazoa > Arthropoda > Insecta > Diptera > Drosophilidae > Drosophila > Drosophila helvetica. The sequence continues at coordinate 34,475,094 of OZ018402.1, read as the reverse complement.
TCTGATGCCTTCTACCATGTTTATTACTGCTGTTTTACAACTTCCGCCCACACGAAAACATGACTATTTGTCTGTCAAAAGTTTGTTAGTTGTCAAGTAATTTGTCATCTGACCAGGCATAAGTCGTTCTAAAACTTTTGATAAATAAGGTAAAATGGAAATTGGCCGGTTATCATTGATAGATTTTGGAATTGGAAAAACTGTTATCTAAAACTAAACTAAAACTGTTATCAGAGGTACCATTATCACAGACGCAGCTTACATCATCACAGTTTCTATAGAGATTTTGGGGTACGCCCTCAACATAGTCTGTTTTAGTCACTTCAGGTACTTTGCAGTCCAAAAATTATCTATTAAGTTCGGCAGGATTAATATCACAGATGCTCGCAGCATTGATTATACCAATGCCTAGTTGTTTTATGCAGGCCCATTTCTTCTGATTCGTTCTCGCAAAGTCAAATTGGTTAAGTATTTTTTCTCTCGGAGATAATTAATTTCATTACGTTTTTTCCTAAGAATCTTATACTGTTCAGCATAATGCACTGTTTTGTAACGCTTCAATTTTTTAAAAGCGATATCCCGTTTGTTTCTTAATATTTTAATTTTCGAATTGAACCAGGGATTTTCACGAGGTTTAACCATTTTTGTAACTATCGGGGTCGATCTGTTATATAGGTACATTATGTTATTTTGTAGGACAGTCAATTGTGAACTAATATTAGGATATTCATATATAGAGTCCCAGTCACATGAGCTAGAGTCAGCACTTAGCAAGGCATAGTCAATATTTCTAAAATTTCTATAAACTATTCTACTTTCGGTTAAGTGAGTATGAAAATTATAGGTCGAGAATATTAGGTCATGTTTTCGAAACATTGGCATACAGAGTTGACTGTACGTAAATACTTTATGAGAATGATTTACAAAAAATAATTCGAATAAAGTATCACAGTAATTCGATAAATGCGTTGGTGCAGATGAATTTACGAGCTTTAGTCCCGTAGATTCTATGTCGTCAGATAATTGTCTTTCTCTTAAGATATTGCTGTCCGCAGCTAGTATTACATCTGTATAGGTAAGCGACAGAGTCTTTCTCTTAAGATATTGCTGTCCGCAGCTAGTATTACATCTGTATAGGTAAGCGACAGAGTCACTTAAGCTTTGATATACGATATATCTGTGGGGGGGCTATACACGCAGCCTATTATGATTTTGGAAGAGTGTATTGTACTAGTGACTTGGACAAATATCCCTTCGACTGCACTTTCACTGGGATGATTACATACAAATTTAGCATTTAGACGTTTACGAACATATATAGCTACACCTCCTGCGTGACTATCTCGATCAGATCGAAACAGATCATAGCCACTACATTCTACTAACAAATTACTAACATAAGACGAAAACCACATTTCGGACACACATATGACATCAATGTTGGACTATACAAATAAATACCAAAATTCTTCAATTTTCTTAGTTAGACTTTGGGCATTAATGTGGCATACACGCAGACCTCAGCTCGACATGATCTAGACGCGGATTGAGTCGCTCCTCAGTTGCAACTTCCTCACTCTGCAGGCAGAGAGATCAGCCATGCTCCTAAGGCAACCATACTCGCCGTGAACACTATGCCGGACGTAGACCTGAGCACGGCGGGTGCAGACAGCCGACAGAGCGTTGCGCTTCTTCATCTTCATTGCCTCTTTGAATATATTATAGTTAATTTTTGAGAGCAACGAGCGTTGATGAAGAATGTTGTTTTGGACTGAATGCCAAGACACTCCAGGCTAAGTGGTTGTTTAGTCTGTCGCCGAAGTTCTCCAGCCCGTTGCAGCAGCATGATTTTGTCGTGCCTGCTATCAAATTTAATTATGATGACAGGATCGACAACCACATCGTGTGCTTGCTCCCGCACCTTAACACGAAAAATCTCCTTAACTTTCGGTGGTGGGGTGATTCCTAACGTGTAGGAGAGGAGAGTTTTTAAATTCTCGTCTTCCAGAAATGGCACCCCATGCACTCTGACATCATTTGCAATTGTTGCTTCAGCATCTGCATCAGCCTTGGTTTGGAGTTTTGCTTCTAACTCCTCTTCTAACCCTGCTGCATAGCGCACGAACTTCAGCGCATCCCTCCTCTAGCTTCTCTTCTCGTTGGCCCAGCTGCACAACTACTTCAGATTGGCTATGAAGCTTATCCTCAAACTTATCTGCCATCTCTCGCAGAATTCTTTCCTCCGCTTCGCCTGCTCATCAAATCGGCTATTAATCAGCTCGATCAGTTGTGGCGAAAGAGTATCCGATGTGCGACCAGCCTTCAGATCGAGCGATGAGTCACTACGGACGCGCTTTGCTGATGTCTTAGACATCTCGCTGATGCTTTGCCGATCAACAGCTTAGTTGCAGAGTCCAAGAAGATGCAGAGAGAGAGCACAAGATGAGAGAGCGCAAGATAAAAGAGCGCAAGATGAGAGCACGTAGCAGGCCCGCTTATGCTTTCAGGGATAACGCTGAGCAACAAAAACAATTGTATGCACAAAAAAAATTTTATGCAGAACTTTCGCTTGACGGGAAGGTATATAAAAAAAAAAAAAAATATTGAAATAAAAAAGGGAAATAAAGGTAAAATATAATTCGGTGTGGGGCAGTGGAGGTGACTTAACGTAAGTTACACAATTACGCGCACAGACAAAAACCAAACGAGGGGAAACGTTGTACCCGGTACTCCGTCAGTATACATGTATGTGAGCTTGTTGTAATTTATTACACGTTCGCAAAAGGGACAAATTTAATTTTAGCCAAAAAAAAAAAAAAATATATTAAGTCGAACCTTTTCGGAGATTTTTATCTATTAGATGTTTCCATATTTGTTAACATAAATTTTGTACATCTACCTTTTCTACATGACTTTATCTACTTCCTACACAGCACCCAACCCGGTGTGTGAGAGAGAGCGAGATGAAACGATGCATTTCGAAATGGTTTTCTTCATAGTGGCTATATTTATGATCCAATCTGATCCAGATTCAACACTCTGATAGATATGCTCATTCTCTAAGATTCTGCGTTTTTAGTTTTGTCGTATCATTAAAATTTTTAGTTTTGTCGTATCTTTAAAATTGTGCATGCCACAGATTTTCGTCCTTGGAGTGGGCGAAAGGGGGCGGGGCAAAATTTTGAAATACACTTGTCACAGTGTGATAGGACAGGAGTCTGGATACAAAATTGTGTTCCTCTAGCTTTTATAGTCTCTGAGCTATAGGCGCTAATAAAGACGGACGGACGGACGGACGGACAGACGGCCAGACGGACGGACAGACAGACATAGCTATATCAACTTGGCTATTGATGCTGATCAAGAATATATATACTTTCTGGGGTCGGAAACGCTTCCTTCTGGGTGTTACACACATCCATTTTTTCAACAAATCTAATATACCCCTTTACTCTTCGAGTACCAGGTATAAAAATCACAATAACAACAGGCATACGTCCACCAACGATTTATACACAGAGGGACGAAAGAAACACAGAGAGTCAAGCACAGAGCGTCGGCTAGCGCAGAGCGTGTATGTTAGAGTGAAAATAGATAAGCTGGAATGAGATAAAAGCAGAGAGCGGCTCAGAGAGAGCGAGCGAGCAAGTGTAGCGCACAAGCAAACACAAATCAGCTGCAAGAAAGAATGTGCAGACAAGGTAGGAATGCACAATAGGATTGAAATTGGGAAATAAGTACACAAAAATAGGCTTAATGCGTATGCACTGATAACGAACAGATTGCACGAGTGGTTATAAACACAAGGAACAATTAAAAATACAATCACTTTCCTTTAATCAGTGATATCAAATATTTTGGTAGGAGCGAAGATATACACGACCGTCGGCTAAGCTATGTCGATATCGATTTGTTTAAAAAAGCAAACTCCAGCTAGCCCAGTCAACTGGTTCACGGAATCAATATTATCAACAGTATGATGTACGGTATGAATGAAAACCCTATAAGAAGTGTCAGCGGGGTTTTTTGAAGTGGATGGAACTGGAACTTCCGGAGTCGGGGTGGACGTCCGCAATGACACAACTGCACGCAGAATAACTGCCGTCAAATCAGAACCCGGCCTCTCTCTATGCATAAAGCGGGAAACCCTTTGCGATACTGGACAGAATTTGTCATTAAAGACAGTAAGGAATATGCGCTCAGGTACTCCAAGTTTGAAGTTAACGAACTTCAACGCAGATAGATCGGCATCTCGCTTGACCAACTTCCCACAAAAATGTTAGACTTAGGCACCTTGAGATTATTGCCAACCAATTTCACCACCATCTCTGGCTCCATCGCGCTAGAAAATTTACCGACATGCAGGTATGCACAGCTCAGAGCAACGCCAATAAAATGATTAGTATTTTTTCGACGATTCTTGCTCTCTTTTTTTCGAACTGTAATTAAGCCATCCAAATAAGAAGGGAGAACAACAGCTGATCCCGGTTTAATGACCGTGGCTCTCCAGGAAGTGGCAACAATTCGACAATACAGTAAAATTCGAACCTTGCACAACGGACCGAAACGTCGGCAATATTGCAGGAAAATCCAGAGACATTTTCGGACTGTCGGTACCAGTAATGACCCCGATCAGCATTACTCGACTTTCAGGCTTTCGAGAAAACTTATGAAGCCATACCAAACCTGAACAGCCCGATCGGAGCAATTCTTCTTCTGACTTTTATTATTCAGTGCTTTAACAAATAAAATATTTGTTTAGAATACATTTGATTATTTTTATTTGTTAGTCTTCTTCTCCCAAAGAAATTGGAGCAATTTTAACTGAAAATTGAGAATCTGCGATTAAAAAACCTCCTGGCTTCTCGCCATTTGCTAGAGAATATCAGTTATTCTTGTCAGCTATTCAGGGGTGACACAGATTATCAAACCAACTGTGTTCCAACTGAGTCGGTTTCCAAGGTGACAGAGCATGCTGTCTCGGTTGGTTTTATAATCTCTCCTATTAGGACAAGAAATTTGGTTAAACCTTTTAAACCTTTTTGGTCAAACCTTTTCCATAGAAAGTGATACAGTTCTGGCAAGTTTATTAAATTTTTATTTTAACTGCATTAGAATAATTTAAAATTAACTTGTTTTAATTACTTTATTTCTATTTTACGAAACCTCTTGTCAAATCTCTAGTAGAATTGACATATTTCATTATTATATTATATTCTCAATTAAGAATGTAAGCAAGTGACGTTTGATAGTCAAAGAGAATCGCAAAACAAATTTCTTTGTCAGGGTTGTCAATCAAGCTTTATAATTGAGTGGAATTCCAATTTTGTTATTCACAATTTGCTCACAAATTATAAACGAATGGTGGACAAATGCACTATTTCTGTTAAGTATATTTATTTATAACCTTTTCTCTCAGATCCTTCACTAAAAACTAAGAAAAAAGCGAAGGCCAACACTTTACAATATTATCCAACTGAACTCCGAACTCCGAAAAAAGTTTCCGAAACATGAAAATGATTTGACAAATCTCTGGAATCAAAATCTCTCAAGATTTCTGTGGCACCAATAATTGTTTACATTTTCGCAGTGACTTCAATTTTTTCGTTGTGAATGCCAATTTTTTCAGAGTTTCATTTGAAAACATCAGCTGAAAATCGCATAGCCTTATAGCCTTTTCCCACACAGCACATTTACGGGGAACGGTGAGATTTTTTGACAGATGTGAAACCTCGATTCCCACAGGCCACCATCCACCATCCCCCATCTACCATCCATTGAAAACACAGCTGACAATAACAAACAAAAAATATGTGCTCTACATTTTTGTGAAAATAATCAACAAATATGGAAAATTTAATTATGGCGTTGGTCAAAAATGAGAAATTCGATGAGGAAGAATATATTAGTCATAGTCTTCCAAATGTACTTCATTTTAATTTAAGTCAGATATAGATTTTTGCAAGTGAGCATGGGCTCTCCAGGAAGGTGCAACGATTCGACATTATATAAAAAGTCGAGCCATGCACAACGGATCGAAGCGTCGGCAATATTGGAGGAAAAATCCAAGGAAATTTGCGGAGTGTCGGTACCAGTAATAAGCAAAATATTGTTTAAACAAATAAAAACATTTGTTAAGCTACAATTGTTTCTTTTTATTTATTCGCCTTCTTCTCACGATGATATTTGAATATTTCGAATTGAAAATTGAGCATCTGCCATTAAAAAACCTCCCGGCTCGTCGCCATTTGCTGGAGAATATCAGTTATTCTTTTCATTCATTGTTCACATTTTCACAGTGAATTTAATTTTTTCGCTGTGTAGTGAAGTGGCCAATGAGACACCAGCTGAATGCAACCAGCTCCGCAGAAGCGGAGTACAAAAAAACTTATCTATGCGTTTTTTGTTATTGTTGCGGAGCAAAGCCTGAATTATATTGAGAAGTATTCGGATGAAATAAAAGTTCAAAAGCATCAAATTCAATTTGAAAATACTCAATCCAAATCAGCATCATTGAAGGCATCCTATGGGGTAAGCTTAAACATCGCCCAACATTTCAGACCATTTTAAGATGGAACTTTTACTAAAAATGTATGCCAAGAAATGATGAAATGTTTGAGAGTGGAGAGACCTTAGCAAACTCAATTGAGTCAGTTTGTTTATCCCGAAACTCAGTTACCCGCAGAATTGGGGAGCTCGGCAAATATTTAGACTCGCTCATCAAAAAATATATTAAATGTTGCTCTTTTCTATACCTGGTATTCGAAGAGTATAGTTGTATATTAGATTTTTGGTGATAACGGTTGTGTGTAACACCCAGAAGGAAGCGTTTCCGATCCTATAAGGCATATATATTCTTAAACAGCATCAACAGCCGAGTCCAAATAGCCATGTCTGTCTGTCCGTCCGTCCGCCCGTCTGTCTGTCCGTCCCCATTAGCGCCTATATCTCTGAGACTATAAAAGCTAGAGCAATCATTTTTTGTATCCGGATTTCTGTGATATCACACTGTTTCAAGTGTATTTCAAAATTTCGCCCTGTATTTACTTCGGTTAACGGAAGGATAGATCTAAAATAGAATCAAAAAGATTAGCTGCTATATGCACAGATGGTGCTCCTGCCATGATTGGAAGAAAAGAAGGCTTTGTTGGACAGCTACTTAAAAATGGAATGCAGAGACTTTCATTCCATTGTATCATACAGCAAGTGACGTTGTGCGCTAAATTGACGAGTGCTGTTCACACAATGAACGTGCTTGTACATATTGTGAATCGAATTAGAAGTGGACAGAACTCATTGACGCATCGGATATTTAAACGAGGGGGAACGTTGTGAGCCGCGTCTACCGCCGCGGCTCTACTTTATACCCGGTACTCAGTCAGTATATATGTATGTGAGCTTGTAATAAATTACATTATTACATGTTCGCAACAGGGATAAATTTAGTTTTAGCCAAAAAAGAAAAAAAAATTAAGTCAACCTTTTCGGAGATTTTTATATATTAGATGTTTCTATTTTTGTTCACATACGTTTTTACATCTGCCTTTTCTACATGTCTTTATCTACTTCCCACATATATATACACGGCTGTGTGCGAGAGAGAGAGGGAATGAGTCTGCGCTTGGAAGGTCACTGAAATTTCATTTGTTCCTTCTGACTATATTTATGATCCGATCTGATCCAGATTCAATACTCTGATAGATATGGTAATTTTCTATGATTCTGCTTTTTTGGTTTTCCCGTATCTTTAAAATTGTAGATTTTCATCTTTTGTGGGGACGGAAGGGGGCGTGGCAAAATTTTGAAATACACTTGTACTGAATTGATATCACAGGAGCATGGATAGCTCTAGCTCTTATAGTCTCTGAGATATAGGCGCTCATCTGGACGAATGGGCACAGCGCCCAACCCTGTGTGTGAGAGAGAGCGAGAGGGAACGATGCATTTCAAAATGGTTTTCTTCATTGTGGCTATATTTATGATTTGATATTATCCAGATTCAACACTCTGATAGATATTGCCATTCTCTACGATTCTGCGTTTTTAGTTTTCTCGTATCTTTAAAATTGTGCATGCCACAGATTTTCGTCCTATGAGTGGGCGGAAGGGGGCGGGGCGAAATTTTAAAATACACTGGTAACAGTGCGATAGGACAGGAGTCTGGATACAAAATTGTGTTCCTCTAGCTTTTATAGTCTCTGAGCTAATGGAGACGGACAGACGGACGGATGGACGGACGGACAGACAGACATAGCTATATCGACTCGGCTATTGATGCTGATCAAGAATATATATAATTTATGGGGTCGGAAACGCTTCCTTCTGGGTGTTACACACATCCATTTTTTGCACAAATCTAATATACCCCTTTACTCTTCGAGTACCGGGTATAAAAATGTTTACAGGAGTGTGAGTGTCAATATGGGGACCTATCTATGCATACTGAGGTGAGATGGCTAAGTAGAGAAAAATGTGTGGAGCGTTTTTTTTAAGTGCGAAAATAAATTGTCGAACTTATGTGATCATATGTAAAACATCATGAATTGTTGAATTAATTTAAGTAACAAGAATTTAACATAAATCTATCATTTTTAACCAGCGTTTTTTTAACGCCTGAATCGCCTTAACATTTGCCTTCAAGAGAAAAACAAATTAATCTATGATTTAGTCGTTTAATCGATCGATTTATTTATATCCGACTTAAATTTATGCAAACTGTTTCATTTTCAATGTCTTAAAAAGTCATTTGATGAGTTTAAAATATTAATTTTTGATTTTTTTGAATTCATAACATTTTTTAATAAATTACAAAATAGTTATAAAAAACTTTTAATGATTTTGAATGCATTGTTAAAATGGTGTACATTTTTTATACTCCAATTACATGCAGCACATGCGATCATGTGCGATCCTAGCACAAAAACTTGACCTTTTAGGGCTTACACCCAATCTCTTGAGATGGATTTCTAGCTACCATTGTTCCAGATCCCAAAGAGTCCTCTTCAAAAACTCCCTATCTTCACCAGTTATGGTTACTTCGGGCGTACCACAGGGCATCCTACTCTTTACTCTCTTTATTAATGACCGGCCTTCGGTATTAACATACTCTCGAGTACTTATGTGTGCGGATGATGTTAAACTGTGTGTCCAGTTCAAGGATAACTTATCTGCAATCCGATCTTAATAGCTTTCAGTCATGGTGTTGTGCAAATTTGTTATACCTTAATGCTTCGAAATGTAAAGTAATGACATTTCATCGCTCAAGAGCCTTTCTGGCTCTATACACACTAGGCGGGGGTTCTCTCGAGAGAATTACCCTAGTTGATGATCTTGGTGTTCTTTTAGACCCCAAGTTAAAGTTTTCTGAACAAATTTCTAACATGGTAAATAAGGCTATGGTCGTGCTTGGGTTTATATTTTTATTATATAAATCAATTTTATTATTTATAAAATAATTTTTGTTGAAGAAATTAACAAATAATTATTGCTTTTTAATTTTTTGTAGTTCTTGCACAAGAATTTTGCAAACGAGTACTCAGACAAGCAAAATAAATGACTGATTAATACTGGAAAGGCAACGATATATACTATAAAAGAAAAAGTGGCCTTTGCTGGGCTCGACTGAAAGATATAATTTTTCTATATTCTGTCGTCATCGACACTCGTATATCGACAATAACATGAAGAAGACCAGGAAAGTTCCAGCCGGCTAGAATATTGCAATAATGAAAACAAATTGAATCTCATTGAAGCCTATTATACTGGTCGATCTACAAATCGGATGGAACAACGGTATATAATTTCTAGTAATTCTTATAGGAATCGTGAAGTTTATGCGGCTCAACAAGTCAGGGCTATCTACGTCACCCTTGATCAAGTTGTGCACAAAAATCACACCAAGCATCTTTCTACGGTTAAGTAAGGATGGAAGGTTTAGAGCAATCTATTGGGGTAAGACGGCAATCTAACACTTGCATCCCAGTTGAGACCGCGTAGAGCATAAATTAAAAAATTTTTCTGTACTTATTCTATACGGTCCTGGTGTACTTTGTACTGAGGGCACCATACACAAGAACCATATTCTAAAATCGGACGAACAAGCGATATATAGAGAGACTTTGTTATATAGGGGTCGTCAAATTCCTTTGACCACCTCTTTATAAACCCAAGCACGCCCATGGCCTTATTTACCATGGTAGAAATGTGTTCAGAAAACTTTAACTTGACTTTAACTCTTAATACTAGTCAGGCCAGTGCTCCATCCTCATCTTCCCAGTCCACCCATCCAAAAAACTAACTTCCTTTCTCTTAATCACCTACCAGAATGTTAGAGGCTTGCGTAGTAAGCTCAGCACTCTGTTTCGGGATAGCGTCGCATTTGCATCCCATGTAATTGTGTTTACAGAGACCTGGTTAAAACCGGAAATTCTTAGTTCTGAAGTTTTGGCAGGTCGGTACACAATCTTTAGAAATGACCGTTCGTCTCGACGTGCAGGTGGGGTTCTGATTGCAGTGGACTCTAACTTCACGTCGGAACATTTTACAGTCCAGATTCAACAAGAACTGGAATTCCTGTGTATAAAACTGATTCTTCCCGCTTTTTCAGTCTTTATTACATGCTCGTATATTCCACCTTCTTCGGATATCGCAATTTATGAGCAGCACTTGTCCGCCTTAAGCGCTGTTTCTTCCTCGCTATCGGATAAAGATCATATGATAGTTCTTGGGGATTTCAATTTACCAGGAACTGTTTGGTCTTCGGTAAACGAGTCTAATAACCTAGTCCCCATGTCACGACATGACTTTATAGACGGCTTACTCGACTTATCCCTGTCTCAAGTCAACCATGTGAAAAATTCCCTGGGTCGATTGCTTGATCTGTGCTTTGTAACGGATCCGACCATTGCGTTGTTAACCCGAGTCGCTCCGCTCACTATACCTGAAGACGCCTACCATCCTACACTTGAAGTGTCGCTCGATATAGGACCAACCGCATTGGATCGGTCGGGTAGGCTACCTCAATGTGTCCGCTGCTTTCGTAAAGCCGAGTTTGCGAAGCTTAATAACCTCATTAGGGATTTTGATTGGTCCGCTTTGTATTTGTGCACTGATGTTACAATATGCACAAACATTTTCTATGATGCACTTGACTCACTTTTTGAGTCTTGTGTCCCACTTTCCTGTCCTATTAGATCTGGGAAGCCCCCTTGGTTTACCAAAGAGTTATCCAGTCTAAAAAACTTAAAATCAAGACTTTACAAAAAATTTCAAGAAGTTGGCTCTCCTTCTTCTCTCTCTCGCTATGTAATGGCTCGGTCAAACTTTTCAGTTCTTAATTCCCAGTGCTATAAGAACTACCTATCTAGATGCAGGATACGTTTTTCTCAGGACCCTAAGCAGTTTTACAGCTTCGTAAACAGTAAGCGTAAAACGTCCGCTCATCCATCCTCGCTATCATTTCTTAATACGTCGGCAAACACTGATCAGGCAATTGCCGATCTTTTTGCCCAATACTTCCAAACAACCTATTCTCAGGAATGCTACTCCGGGCAGCCGTACCCATACGGTTTACCCAGGTCGAACGGCATCTTCAGTCCCTTGCTAAATGAAAGCTCTCTGCTTCTTGACCTCCGGAAAGTTAAGCCGGTGTTTTCACCGGGTCCGGACGGAGTTCCCGGCTGTGTACTTAGATACTGCGCCGAGTCTCTGTGTGGACCGTTGCTTAAACTATTCAGCCTGTCCATTAACTCTTCATGCTTCCCCTCCATATGGAAGGAGTCGTTCATTATTCCTCTCCATAAGAAAGGTAGTAAGTCTGACGCGAAGAACTACAGAGGTATATCAAAGTTATCCGCAATTCCTAAAGTGTTTGAGAAAATTTTAACTCCGCACCTGCAGCATCTTTGCAGATCACTTATATCTCCAGCCCAGCATGGATTTATAAGGCGGAGATCAACAACCACGAATTTATTGGAGTTCACCTCCTTTATCATTAAAGGCTTCCAAGGTAATCTACAGACGGATGTCATTTACACAGATTTCAGTAAAGCATTCGACTCTGTAAACCACACTCTCCTAGCACAAAAACTTGACCTTTTAGGGTTTCCACCCAATCTCTTGAGATGGATTTCTAGCTACCTTTGTTCCAGGTCCCAAAGAGTCCTCTTCAAAAACTCCCTATCTTCACCAGTTATGGTTACTTCGGGCGTACCACAGGGCAGCCATCTAGGCCCCCTACTCTTTACACTCTTTATAAATGACCTGCCGTCGGTATTAACATACTCTCGAGTACTTATGTATGCGGATGATGTTAAGCTGTGTGTCCAGTTCAAGGACAGCTTATCTCACTCCAGGTTGCAATCCGATCTTAATACCTTTCAGTCATGGTGTTGTGCAAATTTGTTATACCTTAATGCTTCGAAATGTAAAGTAATGACATTTCATCGCTCCAGCGCCTTTCTGGCTCCTTACACACTAGGCGGGGGTTCTCTCGAGAGAATTACCCTAGTTGATGATCTTGGTGTTCTTCTAGATCCCAAGTTAAAGTTTTCTGAACACATTTCTACCATGGTAAATAAGGCCATGGGCGTGCTTGGGTTTATAAAGAGGTGGTCAAAGGAATTTGACGACCCCTATATAACAAAGACTCTCTATTTATCGCTTGTTCGTCCGATTTTAGAATATGGTTCTTGTGTATGGTGCCCTCAGTACAAAGTACACCAGGACCGTATAGAATCAGTCCAGAACAACTTTTTAATTTTCGCTCTACGCGGCCTCAACTGGGATGCAAGTGTGAGACTGCCGTCTTACTCTAGTAGATCGCTTTTAATAAACCTTCCATCTTTAGTTAACCGTAGAACAATGCTTGGTGTGATTTTTGTGCACAACTTGATCAAGGGTGACGTAGATAGCCCTGACTTGTTGAGCCGCATAAACTTCACGATTCCTATTAGAATTACTAGAAATTATATTCCTTTGTTCCTTCCGATTTGTAGATCGAATTATTCCTTGCATGAACCTTTTAGAGTTTTATGCTCGGATTATAATTCCCTCTACCATATTATATCGGCAACTAATTCCCTTCCTCTTCTCAAATTACTAATACTCACATACCTTTCTCGTAGTTAGTAATTGTAGTTGTGGTGTACGATAGTTTTAATGCATGATTAACTCCTTTAGTAAGATTAGTTCTAATTTTCCTCGAAAACTAGTCTAACATCTATCTTTCCTGCATGATCGCGATCGGTTCGGTTAACGAGTCGCGCGTTTTGCGACAGCGCCCCTCGGTCGGTTGGGTGGGAGGAGGGCTGCGTTTTGGCCTGGGATTCGCGCGTAACAGCATTCGGCTGGTGTCCCATGGGCCACTTGATGGTGCAGTCATTGCACGTCAACGTCCAAACAAAAAAAAAAGAACGCTAAGATCATCAACTAGGGTAATTCTCTCAACCCTCGCCTAGGGTGTAAGGAGCCAGTAAGGCGCTGGAGCGATGAAAGGTCATTACTTTAAATTTTTAAGCATTAAGGTATAACAAATTTGCACAACGCCATGACTGAAAGCTATTGTGATCGAATTGCAACCTGGATTGAGATAAACTATCCTTGTACTGGACATCATCCGCATACTTAAGTACTCGAGAGTATGTTAATACTGAAGGCACCTGCCATTAATAAAGAGTGTAAAGACTAAGAGGCCTAGATGGCTGCCCTGTGGTACACTCGAAGTAAGCATAACTGGTGAAGATAGGGAGTTGTTGGGATCTGGGATCTGGAACAAAGGTAGCTAGAAATCCATCTCAAGAGATTGGGTGGAAACCCTAAAAGGTCACGTTTTAGTGCTAGGAGAGAGTGGTTTACAGAGTCGAATGCTTTACTGAAATCTGTGTAAATGACATCCGTCTGTATATTACCTTGGAAGCCTTTAATGATGAAGGAGGTGAACTCCAATAAATTAGTGGTTGTTGATCTCCGCCTTATAAATCCATGCTGGGCAGGAGATATAAGTAATCTGCAAAGATGCTGCAGGTGCGGAGTTAAAATTTTCTCAAACACTTTAGGAATTGCGGATAACTTTGATATACCTCTGTAGCTCTTCGCGTCAGACTTACTACCTTTCTTATGGAGAGGAATTATGAACGACTCCTTCCATATGGAGAGTAAACAACGGTCCACACAGAAACTCGCCGCAGTACCTAAGTACACAGTCGGGAATTCCGTCCGGACCCGGTGAAAACACCGGCTTAGCTTTCTGGAGATCATGAAGCAGAGAGCTTTCATTTAGCAAGGGACTGAAGATGCCGTTCGACCTCGGTAAACCGTATGGGTACGGCTGACCGGAGTAGCATTCCTGTGAATAGCTTGTTTGAAAGAATTGGGCAAAAAGATCGGCAATTGCCTGATCAGTATTTGCCGACGTATTAAGAAATGATAGCGAGGATGGATGAGCGGACGTTTTACGCTTACTGTTTACGAAGCTGTAAAACTGCTAAGGGTCCTGAGAAAAACGTATCCTGCATCTAGATAGGTAGTTCTTATAGCACTGGGAATTAAGAACTGAAAATTTTGACCGAGTCATTACATAGCGAGAGAGAGAAGAAGGAGAGCCAACTTCTTGAAATTTTTTGTAAAGTCTTGATTTTAAGTTTTTTAGACTGGATAACTCTTTGGTAAACCAAGGGGTTTTACCAGATCTAATAGGACTGGAAAGCGGGAAACAAGACACAAAAGTGCATCGTAGAAAATGTTTGAGCCGGATCAACTGTTTTTTCCTATCGTTACGTCAGTGCACAAATAAAAAGCGGACCAATCAAAATCCCTAATGAGGTTATTAAGCTTCGCAAACTCGGCTTTACGAAAGCAGCGGACACATCGAGTTAGCCTACACGACCGATTCGGTCGATACGGTCGGATCCGTTACAAAGCACAGATCAAGTAATCGACCCAGGGAATTTTTCACATGGTGTACTTGAGACAGGGATAAGTCAAGTAAGCCGTCTATAAAGTCATGTCGTGACATGCGCACCCGGTTATTAGACTCGTTTACCGAAGACCAAACAGTTCCCCTGGTAAGTTGAAGTCACCAAGAACTATCATATGATCTTTATCAGGTAGCGAGGAAGAAACAGCGTTTAAGGCGGACAAGTGCTGCTCGTAAATTCCGATATCCGAAGAAAGAGGAATATACGAGCATGTTATAAAAAATGAAAGAGTGGGAAGAATCAGTTTTACCCACAGGAATTCCAGTTCTTGTTGAATCTGGACTGTAAAATGTTCCGGCGTTAAGTTAGAGTCCACTGCAATCAGAACCCCACCTGCACGTCGAGACGAATGGTCATTTCTAAAGGTTGTGTACCGACCTGCCAAAACTTAAGAACTAAGAATTTCCGGTTTTAACCAGGTCTCTGTGAAAACAATTACATGGGATGCAAATGCGACGCTATCCCGATACAGAGTGCTGAGCTTACTACGCAAGCCTCTAACATTCTGGTAGGTGATTAAGAGAGACGAAGTTAGTTTTTTGGATGGGTGGACTGGGAAGATAAGATGGGGCACGGGCCTGATTATTATTAGGAGTTATTGGGGGCCTACTCTTCTTCTTTGCCTTAAACTCCTTCACCACCATGTTCTCTGGCCAAAATTTGGCAGAGCAAATGGTGTCAAAATGAGACGGGGAGATGTTTATTTTGAATGAAGCTACATCCCTGGCATAAGAGAAGTTAAACTTCTCCACCTTTATACTGACGTCTTGTATATTGCTTTGAATAAAAGCAGTAACGTCATCAATAGTGGTGTAAGTGGCAAGCCGTGAGACAAAAATTTGTCGTTTAGGTGTAGGTGTGATCACCACCAATCTTGGGTTTGGCACCACAGACCTTGTACCTGTGATGGCAATACCCGGTGGTACGGGTCGTATGTTTGTTGGTGGGATCGAAGTGGGCGGGATATTAGGATATTAGGACACCTACGCTACGGAAATTCCTGGTTGTGCGTTCTCCGAAGTGCTTAATTCGGCTGCCGAATTTGCATCACCAGCAGCTGTCGGTGCCCTTGGAATAGCAAACGATATCGGCTGCTGTACAATTGGAGTGGTCGGAGTCGGTTGTTCGGCAACGGGCGGCTGAGGGACAGTTGGGGCTTGCAGATCCCGCGGAGTAACCTTATTTCGCCTAGGAGACTCATTCAGCAGTTGCAACTGCTAAACAAAGACTCCATGGCTAGGACCTGCTTTTTAAAGCCTACGGTCAGCTCCTTAAAGCCATCTCAATATGACCCACCCAGCATGCCTCACAACAGTAAAAGAAGCCATTATGTTTGGAAATTGCATCACCTACGAGGCCCGAGTACCCAGCGCACTTTGCATGCATTACTTTTTCGCAAAGTTAGCAGTGGATACTCGGCTGAGCAAGGGTGACCACCTGTTTGCAGGTTTTTTTGGTACAGATAATAGGGGATTCCATTTTAAATACAATAGAGAAACAAAATTTATTACAAACAAATAGAAATCTGACCAGTGTGCCAGGCAAACGCGTAAAGCGGAACTAGTAAAAACTGAGCGGAGAGAGGAGAGCCGTTGCAGCAGCTGGAATGAGAGAGAGAGAGAGCGCTACTGCACGGAAAGTATCGAGAGCGAGAGAGGAAGAACAGTTAATTATGTTTGGGTTATAGGGAGAGAGTGATAGAACAACCAAAGCTGAGAGCGGCGAAATATTATGTTATGCGTACTTACGAATAGCAACGACAAAACACACTGTTAACCGACACAAAAAAGATTTATTAAATTGGGTTTTACACATTCAATAGACATGCACTCGCGATTCAGGATAGCAAGGATGTTAGCAAGTTAATTTGCTAGTTCAATAAAGGTTTATTTCGGACAAACACCGGCTGTTTATGCAAAATAAGTGAAAAATGAGCGGAGCGCAAAGAAAAAACGCGTCTGAACACTACAAAAGAGATTAGACGATGATGCGTACACTACTACTCAGGTTAGCGCTGTGGTGACTTCACGGCCATGCTACACCAAGTTTCATGTATACACCGAATACTGAGGTCAACTTTTTATCGCCGGCTCACTTCTTAATTGGTCGACCATTCACCACCATAGCGGAGGCTGACTTGAGTCACATTCCTAAGGGCCGATTGGGGTACTGGCAGAGCATCCAGTCCGTGTGCCCAGGTTTCTGCAAACAATGACATCAAGAATACCTGATCACTTTGCAACAGCGTCCAAAGTGGACCACGTCAACGCCTAACATCTCGATCGTGGACGTTGTGCTTGTTTAGGAGTCCAACAGCCTATCGGCTTCATAGCAGATATCGAGAATTCTTGAAGCATATTCAGGAAAGGACGAACTGGTTCGAACGGTCAAGCTCAAGACCGCATCTGTAGAAATGAAAAGACCAATTACCAAGATTGCTGTATTGCCCGATTCAGAAACTGTGTTTTAGGGCGGGCCGGGATGTTGAGGAACCATATGATAGTTTATAGTTAGAAATAAGTCCATCGCTAAGCGAAGCATCGAGTATGAAAATGGAAACTGCTGCTGCGCCGGCAGTTTTCAGTACTAAAAAGACCTTGAACCGAACGAGAACATAAAAATATAGTCCACTTGCATTATTCAAGAACAGGTATATAGTTGCTCGTGTTTCCAATTAAATACCGTGAAGTTTATGCGGCCCGACAAGTCAGGGCTATCTACGTCACCCTTAATCAAATTCTGCACAAAAATCCCCTCAAGCATTTTTCTACGATTAACTAAAGATGGAAGGTATATTAAGTGCAATATTTTAGGGTATAACGACAATTTCACACTTGCATCGCAGTTGAGGCAGCGCAGAGCGAAAATTAAAAAGATTTTCTCTCAAGAGAACCCCCGCCTAGGGTGTGAATCGCCAGAAAGGCGCTGGAACGATGCATTGTCATTACTTTAGATTTCGAAGCATTACGGCGGTTGAGACAACGAGCTTTTTCGTTAACTACAATAGTTAATAATTTAAAAACCGATTGATTGCAATACGTTATACATTTGTATTGTGTGTAATTTTACAGAGTGAGGGTGACCGAAATTGCCAGAGCCTTTAACAATGTAACAATGCCAATCTCGTGAAAATGTAATAGCTTGGGGACAAAAAAGAGAGTTAAGAGAGCTAAGGAACAGTTAGATAAGGTTACATGCTTAGTGCACCGACAAAAAATGGTACAAAAATTAATCTACACTAATATAAAAAGAGGAAAGATTTATATTTTTGTGTGTATGTTTGTTTTGAATAAACTCAAAAACTACTCAGCCGATTTAAATAATTCTTTCACCGTTAGAAAGCTACTTTCACGCTGAGTAATATAGGCTATAATAATAGTCGCAATATAGCATAACCACCACGTGTTGTGTAACGCTTGTAGCAGCGAGATTTTGTCTGTGGGTGGCGCTCTCTGTCGATTACCGAAAGAGGAGGTGGCGCCATCTGGGGTTCAGGTCGGGGGATCGTGGCAGGAGCCCTTTCGGACTGCAAGAGAGCAACAGGGGCAAGTGTCAGGCCTTTCACTTGGTGGAGGCATCCATTTTTCTGGTCCCGCGGGGTTGGCGCTTAGGAGGTAGCGTCTAGCTCGTTCCCTTTCTTTGTGACCGCCAGACAGTGTAGTCGTACCAAAGCTAGTTCCCAACAGCAAGTTATAGATTGGTGAAAACTGTGCGCAAAGTTCGAGCTGCCTCAGTGGAGGATTGTTTTTGCCGGAAAAAAAACGTCGCTAATTGGGTTAGTTGGGGTTTCATTATTATACGTGCAGCGGAGGAGCTGACGGTTAGTTTCGTGTAGGTTTAACGCGCTCCATACCGAGAGCAGGACGGAGGTTAAGCCGCTGGCGGAGCACCCTCAGCCGAGCGAAATTGGAGGAAGCCCTGATCGCATACCCCTACACACGCAGGCTTTAGTTAACTCAAGCAAACGCATTGTGCGAAAAAAAAAAATATTTTCGGTCTCCGTTGCGCCTCACTTTCGCCAATTCCCCGCTCGCTTACCAAGATCAGCAGCAGGAGGGGAAGGGCGAGGAGATTTACATGCTTAAGCAGGCGATAGGCAAATGAATTATTAGTGCAAGAAAATAATTCGTGTGTGGCGGCACGTGCGTGAGATCCATCGCAGCTTGGTGTCGTAGTGCCGGCGGAAAAGTCATTTACGGGCCCCTGGAACCGTCGGTCCGATAAGAGGCCACATTAAGAAAAGCCGGAGGATTAGTCAAGGGAAATGATTTAGTTTAGGATTAATTTTATTTTGTTTCTTTAGTGTCGTGCACTATGTGTCCAAAAATTTGAATTAAGTGTTTTTTTTTTGTATTTGCGGAGAAAGTGGAGTGATTGGAAGGTAGTGTTTGTGCGGCATAGAAAAGCGCAAGAGGAAGAGGCGTTCTAGAGTGGAAAACGCTTCCACATTCCTTTTTATATCTTCCCCTTTTTAGCCAATACGAGTATTCCTCGAAGAAAGCGCTTTCGTCGATGGACTGCCGAAAGGGTGAGTGAAAACCATTATTAAAAACTTTACATTTGTGTCCTCCTCCTCAGTCCTCCGCGATTTTTTTATCCTTGCCCAATGCGTCCCACAAAAAAATATATCTTAATACCTCACTCAATAACCCCCAAATCCTCTAATTAGATAAATTAAATTTAAATATACATTTTGTGTTTAAAAATTTACATTTTAAATTCTAGTGGTTCGTTTAGTGTATTGTCCCTTAGGGTAAAAATGTCTCCAAAATCAAAATTTTAGTGTTAAGAATAAAATT
Organism: Drosophila helvetica; assembly: GCA_963969585.1. Lineage (NCBI taxonomy): Eukaryota > Metazoa > Arthropoda > Insecta > Diptera > Drosophilidae > Drosophila > Drosophila helvetica. The sequence continues at coordinate 34,455,320 of OZ018402.1, read as the reverse complement.
TATAATGTTCTAAATTCATCGTCTTTGCCTTAGCTAGCGTTCCTATGTAGATTCCCATGTTAAAGGGGCCATTCCTCGGAAATTTATAGGCGGATTGGAATGGCCATGGTAGGGCGGGCGATACAGCCTCATGGACACCAGAGGCGAAGACTTACACTCATGGTACATGTACCTCAATCTTTGCAACATAATCAGGGATAGATAATGTCTCCCGGCTAGTTTTGGTTTGTCGCAGCACGCATTTTAATTTGGAGTTATAGGCAACAGAATGAGAGGAGGGGGCAAGACCATCACCCCAATAGCCGACGAGCAGAAGCCGGAACAGCAACGCGTGCGCTCCCCCGTCTCAAATCAACACCTAGCCTGTTAATATCAATAAATGCGAACGTAGAAGTGCAGGGTGACACGTTACATTTATGAATTATTATAAATATAATCATTATAACTAAAAATTTGGCGCCCAACGTGGTGCCACACCATTCCAGGTGTGACACCATACACACTATATAAAAATGGTGTATGAAAATTTAGAATAGTTTTTCTAAATGCGAAACCGGAAAACTTTGGGGGGCTGTAATTTTATTTAAGAGGCGGGACGAGATGAATAATACGTGCGCTCGATCAAATCCATTTCAACGAATGTATAATTCAAATTTATCTCTAGCCTAACTAACCTACGTTGGCAAAGCGGGGCGAATTCGCCAAGAGCGAGAGAGTAAGCTTTTATTGCGCTCCCGCCTTGCCCTAAACTAACTTACACTAGACTTCAAACAATTCAAAACAAACAGACGAGAAACGACGAAACAATCTCCCTTTTTCAATCTCCATTACTTTTTCATTCAGCAAAGGTGGCGGGAGCCAGAATTGATATTTGGATCGTGGGGGTAAGAGCCACCAAATCAATTGGATAGCCAACGCGGTCATTGCTGAAGAATACATTCTTTTCACAACACTAAGTAGAGTGCCTGTCAGATGCTTTGGAAAAACAGAAGAAGGTGTTCCGACCTTTCATCCGGCCACGTCTGAAGAGCACCTCGAAAAATGCAGTGATACACAAATACTATACTCCAGGGGTGCCCAAAGCCAGCATACGGAAGAGCAATCACCAACACTCACAAAGAAAAACACTAATACCAAGAGGCGCCCGATTTTTTGTATTTCAATTTGTGCACTGGAAGAAAAATGTTTGCATACATTTTCACTTATGTGAAAGATATGGTTTACCAAATGATTAAATTTTGTATTCAAAATCAATTTTGTAGGATATATAATGCACTGCTATTCGCAACAATAGTTTTCAGCGAAACAAAATGTACTCAAACATGCGCTATTAAACATTTTGCCGGCAGGTTGAACACAAAAAAGGTTTTTTTCAGTGCAAGCTCGAAGATAAGGCAGAAGCAAAATGAGTAAGAAAACAACAAAAGCATCGAAATTGTTGTTGGTCAGTTTGCGTTCGCGAGCAACGACGACCCACACAAGCAAACAGAAACGGTTTCGGTTCCACGCATAGCATACACTCACATAATTTTTGCATGTGTTGGGTTTTTTTATTCTTGGTGCCGTTCATGTATACGTTCTGTGAGTTCCTATCCCAAGAGTAAAAACAAAAACAAAGCGAGCCCAAGAGCATAGGCCTGGGCACCTCTGCTATACTCTATCTTTCTTAGGCAAGCTTCAGAAGCGTGGCTTTTCAGGCGCATAGGATAACAAATGTGGTCTCGTCAATTAAGAAGAACTTTGGCCACGGCTGAAGGTCAATGCAAGAGGCTTAGCCAGTTTTTCTGATGAATGATCAACTCGTTGGATAGACTCGAATAAGTCTTGACCAAAGAATTTCGCAGGCCACGAGTGATATCAGAAAAAGCATGCTCATTTTCCACGATAGAGTGCAGAGCGAGACGTCTGGACAACAGCGGCGCTAATCAAAGCAGCGGCTGGCCACGGCTCGCGCTTGCGGTTGTTTTTGGTTTATTTTGGAGCAGCGACAAGTGCAAGGCGACTATGCGCTAACATTCTTTTGATTCTCTTTTGTGCTTTCGGGTTGATGTCTTATTTAGCATAGGTTTCGTTCGCATGGGAATGAGCTATGCGTATAGGCAAATATTTTTATGATCTTATTTTATCTCATCGTACTCTTTTCGTTTCTTCTCGTATTTGATATTAAATATATATGTGTTATTTGTATGCCGCTTGTTAGCGATCTTGAAGTGTAATCTCTCTCGCTGTGCAAGGGAAGCGAGACTTTAGAACAGCTGTGGTGGTTGCTGCGGTTATTAAACCCAAGTCGGTAACGCAAAAAGAAAAGAAAATTTGGAAATCAGCATTGTTCATTTTTAGTTAGAAAGCAATAGGTACAATTGATTTTTATTATTATTTTTTATTTATTTATATTTATTTATTAAATTATTTATTTAAATTTATTTATTTATTTTCATATTTATATATCATTATTTCTTTCATGTACTTTTACCTTTTTTTTACTTTTATTTGCGGTTAATCAATTGTCAGTCCGTTTTTTTTGTCGTGTAGTTTTTTATTTATATATTTTTTTTTGGGATTTTAGTTTTTTTTTGGAATTAGATCTCGTTTTTTGCAATAGAGAACTTGGAGCACGAGACTGAGCCGACTCCGGCGCCCCAAAGCAAATTATGCGGGAAGGTTTTAGCATCTGCTCCTACGGTGAAAACCGAGTGCGGTCACGAGTTTCACAAATTATGTATTGAGTCACATTGTAAGACCCACATTACTTGTCCCATTTGCAACGCAGTATGTGTCGATAGAGGTACTTCGCATAATACTAGGTCACAAACCAAACAGAATGAGACACCTGTAACCGCCGAAAGGGTAGGTAGCATAGTTAAACAGGCCGTTAGCTCCATGAAAAACGAGGTGGTAGCCCAACTTACAGATAAAATGGCTGAAATCATTCATAAATAAATATAAGCCTTCTTGTAGCAAGTGCCAAAAAAACGCCAAATTCGAGGAGTGCAAAAAGGATGAGAGCGTTTTGGCAGGCGGCGAAAGCGATAAGCTGCATTCGCTATAAGCCGAAAGACAGGCGTCCACATGCGGAAGTTCAGCTGCTGGATCAAACGATCGTTGGGTTGTTAGACACTGGAGCAGCAATAAGCGTAATAGGTGGGAATTTAGCAGAACGCGTAATTCGAAGCCGTATTCCTTTTAAAAGGGGCGCTATTGCTGCCTCCACTGCGGATGGGAGAAGGCAAGAGGTAGTGGGTCGACTGCGGACACCTGTGCAGTACAAGGATGCCGTCAAGGACCTTGAATTGCATATAATTCCATCCATGAGCCAAGATTTGTATTTGGGGATTGATTGTCGGTATCTGAGATAGCGCAGGTATCGCTAAATCTCAGTAAGAGAGAAAAGGAACAGCTTCAAACTATCATAAGATTGTTCCCATCGTTTGCCGATTCCGGTCTGGGTAAAACGACTCTGCTATCGCATTCGATTGATGTGGGAGATGCAAAAGCCGTGAAACAAAGGCACTTCCCTGTATCTCCGGCAGTGGAAAAATTGTTATGCGGAGGTAGATCGAATGCTTAGCTTAGGGGTAATCGAAGAATCGGATAGTGCGTGGTCTTCACCGGCAGTTCTAGTGCAGAAGCCAGGAAAGGTGAGGATCTGTCTAGACAGTAGAAAGGTTAATGCAGTAACCAAGAGGGATGCATATCCGTTGCCACTGATTGAGGGGATTTTAGGTCGTCTTCCTAGGGCAATGTTTATTTCCAGCCTGGACCTAAAGGATGCTTATTGGCAAGTTCCGTTAGAGCCAAGTTCACGCGATAAAACCGCGTTCACCATTCCGAAAAAACCACTCTACCAGTACAAGGTAATGCCGTTCGGTCTTACCAATGCTTCGCAGACTATGACGAGGCTGATGGATAAGGTGATTCCAGCTGGTTTAAGGAATGAGGTTTTTGTTTACTAGGATGACCTTTTGATTATATCGGACAGTTTTGATTCACATATGAGGGTGTTGAGTGAGGTGGCAGGTCATATAAAAGCGGCAGGGTTGACTCTAAACCTGGAAAAAAGCAAGTTTCGCATGAAGTCGGTACGGTATTTAGGGCATATTGTCGGAGAAGGAGTAATTCGCACGGATCCGGATAAGATTTCGGCGATGTCTGACTTTCCGTTGCCAAAATCCTTGAGGTCTCTGCGCCGTTTCCTGGGTATGGTAGGGTGGTACAGGAAGTTCATAAATAATTTCGCTTCCGTAACCGCGCCTCACACGGCTCAAACCAAAACAAAAATTTTCAATGACTCCAGAGGGTCAGCAGGCTTTTGAAAATCTGAAGGAAATGCTTTGCTCTGCTCCGGTCTTGCGTAGTCCAGATTTTAGCAACCCATTCTATGTGCATTGCGATGCGAGTAAGACAGGCGTTGGTGGAGTACTGGTGCAGAAAACGCCAGAAGGGGACGAGTATCCGATTTCTTTTGTGTCGAAAAAACTCAACAAAGCCCAGAAGAATTATTCAGTTGCCGAACAAGAGTGTCTGGCAGCAATAGTTTGCATAAATAGGTTCCGAGCTTACATCGAGGGGCATGAGTTTACTATGATCACGGATCATGCCTACTTAAAGTGGCTCATGTCACAAACGGACTTGCATTCTAGACTAGCTCGATAGGCGCTAAAGCTGCAGAGTTTCACTTTTAAGATCGAGCATCGTAGCGGCAAGCTGAATGCTCTGTCTCGAGTTAATCAAGAAGACGCGGCAACTTTGGACGCGAGCCATGGTTTATTGGTGGACTTGGAATCACCGGCATTCAAAGAAGACGATTACATGGAGATCGTAGAGAGGTTAGGGCCAATTGTGAAAAGTTGCCAGACCTTAAAGTGGTAGATAACCTCTTGTATCGAAAATCAGATCATGCTAAGGAGAGGTGTTACATGATGTTGTCATCTGGAAGCTATGGGTACCGCAAGGGTTAGTGGCAGAAGTCTTGCGAAATTCACACGAAAATCCGTTAGCTTTCCATGGAGGCATTCACAAAACCTTAGAGAGGATAAGGCGTTATTATTACTGGCCAGGGTTGGTTGCGGTTGTTAAAAACCATATTCAGGCTTGTGAGGTCTGCAAGATCACCAAGGCCCCGAACACAATCCAAAGACCGCCAATCGGAGTTGCGCCCGAGTCGCAGCGTTTCTTCCAGAAATTATATGTGGATTTTCTTGGGCCATATCCTCGATCAAGGAGTGGGCATATAGGTATATTTATTGTTCCTGATCACTACTCAAAATACGTGTTCCTAAAGCCAGTGAAGAAGTTGACGGCTGATGTGGTAGTCAAATACATGCAGCAAGAGCTCTTTCACGCTTTCGGAGTTCCGGAGACCATAGTGTCAGACAATGGCACACAGTTTAAATCCGAGGCATTCCAAAAGCTTCTCCGGGAATATAAAGTGGCGCACACTCTCACAGCCCTGTATTCACCGCAAGCGAATGCTTCCGAGCGGGTGAATCGTTCGGTGATTGCCGCCATCCGATCTTATGTACGTTAAGATCAAAAAGACTGGGATGAACACCTCAGCAGTATCTGCTGCGCCCTGCGTTCAGCAATTCATTCAAGTCTGAATACCACTCCCTACTATATGGTGTTCGGGCAGCACTTCATCACTTCCGGAGCAACGTTCAAACTTTTGGGAGCATTGCGGCTGGTGGATGATAGGTCAGCAGTTTTCTCTCGGGGGGATTCGTTGGACTTGGTCCGAAGCAAAGCTCTCGAAGGTATGAAGAAGCAGAATGACAAGAATGAACGACAGTACAAATTACGAATTACGTTCGAAAGAGGTCTCCTACGACGTTGGTCAGGAGGTGTTCAGAAGGAATTTTAGGCAGAGCAGTTTCCAATCGGGCTATAGTGCGAAATTGGGTCCAGCCTTCCTGAAGGCCAGGATAAAGAGCAAAATAGGTCAAGCCTACTATGAATTGGAAGATTTGCAATGTCGGTACATAGGTCGGTTCCACGCGAAAGATCTGCGACAGTGAGGCGACTGCTTCAAGCTGTTTTGTTATCATTCTTGGGAGTGTGACCCCCAAGTCTGATCTTTGGTGGGGGGCTTTTGTAACGCTTGTAGCAGGGAGATTTTGTCTGTGGGTGGCGCTCTCTGTCGATTACCGAAAGAGGAGGTGGCGCCATCTGGGGTTCAGGTCGGGGGATCGTGGCAGGACCCCTTTCGGACTGCAAGAGAGACACAGGGGCAAGTGTCAGGCCTTTCACTTGGTGGAGGCGTCTATTTTTCTGGTCCCGCGGGGTTGGCGCTTAGGAGGTAGCGTCTAGCTCGTTCTCTTTCTTTGTGGCCGCCAGACAGTGTAGTCGTACCAAAGCTAGTTCCCAACAGCAAGTTATAGATTGGTGAAAACTGTGCGCAAAGTTCGAGCTGCCTCAGTGGAGGATTGTTTTTGCCGGAAAAAAAAACGTCGCTAATTGGGTGAGTTGGGGTTTCATTATTATACGTGCAGCGGAGGAGCTGACGGTTAGTTTCGTGTAGGTTTAACGCGCTCCATACCGAGAGCAGGACGGAGGTTAAGCCGCTGGCGGAGCACCCTCAGCCGAGCGAAATTGGAGGAAGCCCTGATTGCTCCCGGGGATTCGGGAAGCAAGCGAGAATCCAATCGCATACGACGACGAGGCGTTCTAGAGTTGAAAACGCTTCCACATTCCTTTTTATATCTTCCCCTTTTTAGCCAATACGAGTATTCCTCGAAGAAAGCGCTTTCGTCGATGGACTGCCGAAAGGGTGAGTGAAAACCATTATTAAAAACTTTACATTTGTGTCCTCCTCCTCAGTCCTCCGCGATTTTTTTATCCTTGCCCAATGCGTCCCACAAAAAAATATATCTTAATACCTCACTCAATAACCCCCAAATCCTCTAATTAGATAAATTAAATTTAAATATACATTTTGTGTTTAAAAATTTACATTTTAAATTCTAGTGGTTCGTTTAGTGTATTGTCCCTTAGGGTAAAAATGTCTCCAAAATCAAAATTTTAGTGTTAAGAATAAAATTTATAATGTTCTAAATTCATCGTCTTTGCCTTAGCTAGCGTTATAGTGTCTCCCGGCTAGTTTTAGTTTGTCGCAGCACGCGTTTTAATTTGGAGTTATGGGCAACAGAATGAGAGGAGGGGGCAAGACCATCACCCCAATAGCCGATGAGCAGAAGCCGGAACAGCAACGCGTGCGCTCCCCCGTCTCAAATCAACACATAGCCTGTTAATATCAATAAATGACACGTTACAGTTGTGGAGGCATTGTTTTTACTTTTTCATTTTTTTGTATCAACATAGCATATTAATAGCATATTAAATTCATATTATACAGGCAGGTTCCGGGTTTCATTTACTTTTGCGTTGTACTTTTTCAATCAATTCGTTTACTTTTCATTTTAAAGAGCTTCCTCATTCTCTTTTTCTTGTTGTCGCAATGCTTCATTTTCTCATCGATTCTGGTAAACAAAAACAGCTAATCTGGTTGTTTTTATGCCTTTTATTTGTTTTGGAGCAAAACGTCGGCAAAGAGGAGAGTGCTCGATTTGCGTAGATCAAGATATCTGAGATAGATGTAATACTTGTGTATTTTATATTTCGGCGAACTGTAACTGCATGCAAATTCAAAATTGAATTGCTAATGGTAAAAAAATTAATTGTTTCACTTGCATTTTGAATTACATTTAGCGGGAAACATCAGCCTTCAGCAAACTAATCTGTTATGCGCACGTTTTTCAGTATTATTTTGTGCTGTTATGCCCAAATATGTATTTTTTCCAGTTCCGAAAAACGAATCGATCTTCGTCAGCTGTTGCCAAGAATCCGAAAAGTGAATTTGTCCTGACCAATTTTTTATGAGTCCAATTTGAAGGTTGAGTTTCATAAAAATTACGCCAATTTATGTGAATTGAAAAGTAAATGAAAAATGTATGTGAATGTGAAACCCGGAACCTGCCTGATAGTGCTGCTTTTTAATAAAAGTCACATTGTTAGAAGGACGTACGGCACATTCAATAATATGCCTACGAAAAAACACTATCAACTATCTAAAAGTAGCTGCCAAGCGAGATTAACAAAACTTCGACATATTGGAGAATCATCTTCTGAAGGGAATCTAGCGCCGAACTTTCGCAGCGGCTTGATCAAAATAGTGACAGAATGTCAAAAACACGCGCGAGGGAATCTAGCGCCGAACTATCGTTTCGTTTTTCAGCACAAAATGCTCGATCCTCACAACTACACGAACGACAATCGAGATAATCCGATCGTAGCGACAATCATCACTGGGCCGGTGGCCAGAAATCTCGCTCACATTCCGCGATTCCCGATTCCAACGGATTTTTTTTGTAAATTTATTTGTCTTTATATATCTTTGCAACGTAGTGTCATTTTAAGGGAAATTTTTCAAAATGAATGCATAGTGTTATTTTGCTTATGCCTGGTCATATTAAAGAAATTTTGAAATATAAATTTTGTACCTATACTTATGTACTTTTTGTTTCTGTTCGGAGCAGCAGCCTTCAGTAGCTCTTAAGAGAATCAATTGTTTATCTCTTTATCCACACTCATATACTTTCACGCTCTCGGTGCACACGCATCTCGAACTCACGGGTACGCCCTCTAACATCGTCGATCAATAAAACAAAAAACTTTAAATATAATAACGGAGAACTTTTATTTTGTAAATGTGGAGTCAGAGTTGCCGAAAAAGGTCGGCGGCTTCCAACAGTTTCTTTTTCTTATTATCGGAGATTATAATGTTATCTCTTTCTCCGATTTTTTCTACAGCATAAGGTACATTTAAGATCTAACTTTTGACCTGTTTCATTTTTCAATAAAACCAGATCTCCTACTGCTATTTCCAAACTCTTTGTTTTCAAAACATATAGTTTTTTATTATTTTCCTTATTTTCCTCGAGCATAATTCTCTATCGTTTGTATGCCATTTCTAATCTTTATTTACTCTCTTTAGCGAAATCTTATATTTTATATATGGGTTCTTTGCTATCTATACTATAAAATTCTTTTGGTAGATTTGATGTTCTACCGAATACCAATTCATATGGACAATAATTATATGACATAGATGGTGTTGTATTGTAACAGAAAGCAAAATATTGAAGCCATACGTCCCAATCGGTTTTATCAACCGATCTATATGAACGTATGTATTCATTGAAAATACGATGGCTTCTTCCAACTGTTCCTACAGTTTGATGATGGTGTGCCGTGGAGGTAATGCTTTCAACTTTTAGGTATTTAAATAAGTCATTTATTATGGAGTTTTTATATTCTGTTCCCATTTCCATAATGAACGTCTTCATTGGACCGTACTTTAGAATAAAAGACTCAAATATTGCTTTAGCGACAGTGTTTTCGCTTTTGTTTGCAACTGGTATAGCAACTAAACATTTGGTTAAGTCGCATATTAGAGCAACTGCGTATCTCTGATATCTCTGATTTGGGTAGTGGACCAATGGTGTCCACTATAACTCTATCGAAAGCACATATAGGTGTTTCTGTTATTTTTAATGGGGTTCTTGTGTGCGTAGTTGTTTTCGCTTTTTGGCATTTTTGACATTTTCGTATGTACTCAGTTATATCTCGAGTTAAACTTGTCCAGAAATAATGTTTTTTGATCTTGGCCAAGTTTTAGTGATGCCTGTGTGACCTCCTTGTATGGGATCGTCATGGTATGTCGACAAAATTGCTTCTTTCTATTTTTGATGTTCTATTATGGTCACCTGGTTGATTAGCGCTACTCTCTATAATTTTAATATTCTATTGCCCATTTTCTGAAAATTATGTATTGAAACGTGTTCAAAGATATTTTTCCACGGTGCCACTTTGAGTTGGCTGATTTTATGTATGATGACTCTGTATACGCTGGGCTTTGAAGCTTTTTCTAGATATTGCCTAGGCAACTCTGATGTTTCTTTTCCTGCGCAAGATTTTTTTCTACTTTAAAATCGTGTAGTGACTTTATTTATATTTCCTGTTATTTCTTGTAGTTCTTTGATGGTTATTCTTGATAACGCATCAGCTACATAATTAACTTTTCCCTTTAGATACTCTACCGTAAAATTATATTCCTCTAACTCAAGCCTCATGCGTGTTAATTTAGAACTTGGATTAACCATTGAAAATAAATATATTAGTGGTCTGTGATCTGTTTTGACAGTGAAATGTCTACCATAAACGTATGGTCTGAAATATGTTATGGTCCAATGAATTGCTGCCAATTCCTGTTCAGTTGGACTCTTGTTACTTTAGCTCTTGGTGAACAATCTGGATGCATATGCAACTGGAAGTTGGAGTCCGTTATGGTTTTGAGTCAAAACAGCTCCACACGCTTGTTTACTTACATCCGTTATTATGAGCTGATCTTTTAAATGCAAGAATGCGTTTTGTCAATCATCTGTCCATTTAAATGGAACATTCTTCTTACATAATCTAGTTATGAGCCGTGAATAGTCGGCGAAGTTTTTGATAAATCGTCTATAATAATTGCAAAATGCAACGAAACGTCTAGCGCTGACGTCGAACTTCTTGTCGTCTTGTAAGATTCCTTTATCTGTGCATTTGTGTTCCAGAAATGTGACCTCATGAATAAAAAATTAAAATTTTTCAGGATGTAGTTTTAAATTGTACTTCCTGCAATTTTCAAAAACATCGGTCAAGTTTATAACCATATGTTTTTCGGAACAACCAATTACTATTAAGTCATCCATATAAAGGAATGCTTGTGACGGATCAAGTCCAGAGAATGATATTGTCATTATTCTCTGGAATGAATTAGGTGCCATTACTAATCGCAATTTTTTCTTATTAGGGTCAGAATGAGATTTCTTTCGTACTAATAAAAGTGGGCTATTATATTCTGACAAAAACGGTTCTACTATTTTGTCGTTATTTAATTTTTGAACCTGGGCTTGGATTTCTTCTTTTTGGCTGTGAAGACTTTTATATTTATATTTATATGTATGTATACTGGCTCATCATCTTTTAATCTTAGCTTTTGTTTGTAAAAATTGTTGTTTGAAATGGTCAAGTCCGAATATATCTGTACAACCAGTGCATAATTCTGTTAATTTGGATTTGAATTGTTGTTTAAAATTTGTCAATAATCGAGATATGACATCTTATTTTCTATATTCTGAGTCTGTTTGAACTACCTCGTAGTTCGAAAGTGATTCGTGTTTGAGGCTATTTATGCTGACTAATTGATCGGTACTGGGAGTATTCAGTAATTGACAAATGCATTTTTAGTGGTTGCAACGGTATTTGCAACGTAAATACCAGTTTGAACTTCCTGGTTTGGGATTAGCACAGTATCTTCATTTGAAGTTATTTCTATATTTCGGACGACTTGCTGGTACAAATATTTTATTATTGCCAGAACTATATGTTATTGGAACATGAATTGGGAAATTTAAGTTATTGGGTCTTCTGTCAGATTGAAGTCTAATTGGCAATTGCATTTTTATATGAAGTCAATACCTATTATACCATCAGAAGGTATTACGAACTGCAAATCTACTAAATGAAAACTGTGTGGGATTATATATTTATGTTTCGGTATCTCGATTGAGGCTAATCCTTTAGATGGGATTACTCCTTGGCTTATCCCATGAATATTGATTCTATTATCATATTGAATGTCCTGAAAGACATCAGAATTTTCCTTTAGAATTGAGATATCTGCACCGGTGTCTATTAGAAAGATTAATTTTTTTCCTGTGTCTACATGTGTAAATGATACAAACATTTTTAAGCTAAGATTGAGAGTGTGTACCTTTTTTTTCCTACATCTGTGTATCTAAGGGTGGCTGGGACTTTCCTGAAGTATTTTGTGAAATCCTGACATTACTTCGGTTGTTTGTATTGGTGGCACTAGGTCTGTTTGTGTTTTGGTAGTTCCTGTTGGATCTGTTGTTGGACCTCTGAAGTTGTTACCACTATTTTGGGCGTAATTATTGCCTCTATTCTGGTTGTTATTGTTATTGTAACGAAAATGTCCTCTACCTCGGTAATTACCGTATACTTATTAGGAATTACCTCGTTTAGAAAATAGTACTGTATTTGGTACTGGCTACATCCATTGTGGTACAAGATGCTGACTCCAAAACGTTTTTTACGCTCTCATGTTCTGTTTTCTTGATCATCCTATCTATCGCCTCGCTAGTGCTTCGAACCTCAGCTTGGTCTAATGCGCATCTTTTATTTCGTCGTCAGAGTCGTCCGACGAGTGGAATTCCTGTAGCGAATCAATCTCTTTTGGTATCGGATCTGGTTCTTCATTAGTTTCGACCGTCAGAGGAGTGTCTAGGATAGACGGTATCGATATATTCAGATTATATTTTTCTTTAAGGCTAGTATCCAGCACAGCGGAAACGAAAAATAACTGCCAAGCTCCATATAAAAAAAACTGGGCCAGGAATTTTTCGGTTGCGTTTTACTGGCGTCAGTATCCAACAAGCTGAACGAAATCCACAGGATCTTATCGATAGTTAGCCTATCGACACGATTGTGGACTCAGAGGTAAGCTGGTATTCCCGCCAGTAAAGATGGAGCCAAAAGCTGTTCGAAAAAGAAACAAGATATATGCAAATTTTCAACGTGAGGAGACGATTTTTTTAATAAAAGCAGTTGAGGAAAGGCTATATCTTTGACGGATCACGGAAAATAATCATTTTGATCATTTTGATATTTTGGTGCCTCCAACTGCGCTGTACTTCCTCGTTTTGTTTTTGTTTGAAACAATATATGCCACACCCAGCACAATAAATTCGTCGGCAGAGTCGATTTTTCTCCTTTTCCATTTTAATTGAACTCTCACATTTGGCGCTGTTTACAAAACACAGCTGATTCATCAGAATGACCGACCTTTTTTTAGGTACTTGGTTAGACTATTTCAGTTTCGATCCACACACACGAAATAAATAGCAGATTCCTGGCAGTAATTTTCCGCAGTGCTGGATACTAGGCTTTAACAGAAAGAAGGTTGGATCTGAGCCTAACTAAATATTTCGATACCAATGACCAATGCTTTTGGGTCAATTTTCCCTTATGATAATTTATTAATGTACGTGCCTGATTAAAACATGATACCAAGGTGGTAGCGTGCTTATTCACGGTCACGTCTTGAATGTTCCTATTCTGTCCTAAATGTCCTATATGATTTATCAAAATTATCCCTTATTTCCTTAAGCTGGGCATATATTAGATTACAGTACATGCTCATAGGACACTATGAGCAGGTCGTATATGTTCCTAGTTACTGATAACATTTCGCAAACATATATATATTTACATATATAATTCTTGTCTTGTTCATTTATTTCTATTTTTTGTATTTATTATTTAAATTTTTTTTCAAACATCATTTTTATTTATCAACATTTAAGATTTTGTCTAGATCATTTGCCTTACTCATATATTTTTTCTTGAGGCATCTATTATGTAGCTTGTATATTTTGAAGAATACACTAGCTGACATTAATAGAACAATGATAATCAATAATATACTTATTAAATGCAAGTCTAATTTTACGACTTCGACCTTGTTTACAATATTTGCGGTTGAGTCGACTACTTTAGTGTCTACTAAGCTAATAATATGCGTTAATAATATGCCATGTATTTATGGCTTTAATTCGCTTTTACTGAATATTTTTTTCTCTTTTTTTTTTGTAATTTAAATTCTTTGAATGCCATTTGGCCAAAAATTTTGTTTAATGTTTTTAGATTGACATGTTTCCCTTCCTAGCTTAAGCTATTTTCGAGCTGTTTTCATGGACAGCTCGAAAGTACAATAATGTTTTCTTATGTTTCGGTTTGTTGCTGCTGCTGTTCGGGGCCTATGGCTCGGGCGGTGCCTTTGCTGGTCCTTGCGAAGGTGTGTTTTCTGCTGCTGATGTCCGGGGCCTATGGGCTCAGGCGGTACCTTTGCTGGTCCTTGTGAAGGTGTGTTTTCTGCTGCTGATGTCAGGGGCCTATGGGATCAGGCGGTGCCGGTGCGGGTCTTCGCACAGGTAATTTTCTGCTGTGTGTGTATGCAGGTTTATTCACACGCCGGTGTATACAGTGGTCCGTCGCAGGTTCCAGGGCAAGTGTTCTTCAGTTGTGGTACTTGTTTTACTGTTTGCGTATGAGTTTTTATTACTTCTTTGGACAGAGAATTAATGTTTTTAGTGAAAGCTGCGTTTACACTGGGGCTGCGTCTTGCTTCTCTGCGTCTTCCCAGAGACGCAGTTTTTTTACATAGGTTAAGCATAGGGCCCTAGTGGTGTCAAAAAGTTGCGTCGGTTTCCGACGCAGTTGCGTCTATTCGATATATTCGATTGTTTTTGCACTTAACAGAACATTTTCGTACTTTTCTGCCTATCAGCGAAACTGTCACCACTAGCTACAGCAAAAAACAGCAGATCGAAAATCGAATTTCGGCGCGTAAAAATTATGGCTGAGGGAAAAGGTACAAATATACATATAATCCTTAAAAATTCTGCAGGCATATACTCGTCAGCGAGTTCAGCAGTTACTTCCCGACTAAATTCCACGATGGCTTTGGACATACCAAATAGATTCCCTATTATGTGATATTTCGCAGAGGATCCCAAGCAATATAGCGCTTTGGCTCTCCATTTCTCCAAAGCGATTGCCTGTGGAAAATTCGTATCCTGCTTTCGGAGATTAGGCAGCAGTCCCACAAGAATGTCGAAAGTACTCCTCTTCATGCGGAAGTTGTCTTTAAAAAACGCGTCGGAGTTGTTTACAACATCTTCCTCCCTAAATGACCCATATCGTGGCTATTGCAATTTAGAATGAATTATTTAATTGAAAAGAGAATATTATCACCCCTTTATTTACAAGGGTCCAAACGCGTGGAGGGCATTGCAGTTTCAAAACAAATTATGAACTCTCTGCATATGACCCCGCCACTTCTATGCGTTGCAAAAGATTGGCCTAACTTTGCGCCACCACAGATAAAAGAATCAATTTTTTGTGTGTTATTTTGCTCACAATCTATTTTTTTATTATATTTGTGCAACACAATTTTTTCTCTCGTCAGCAGTTTTCAAGACGCAAAGACGCGCGTCTGCCAATGTAAGGGCCAATTCTGCTTCTCTGTGTCTTGGCCAATATCGATAGGAAACGCGCCCAGTGTAAAACGGCTATAAGTTTTCAAGTGTTGGGTTTCGTTTAATAATCGTTTTATTTTTCATGAATTCTAATTCCGCTTGTAGGAGGCACGCATTCTCCCACGTAGGGGGGGTCTTGTGAGTTTATTGCAGTTGTGATTTCTGCAATTCTTTTAAAGATTTTTGTACGCATACTGAGCACAACATAATTATTGTATCACACGTTCACTGATGTAAACACAAAAACCGATCTATATATAACTGAGGAACGTACATAAAATAAGTAATTTATGACTGCTAGGGTGTGAGCAGAGAAATAATCTGTGAACTCAAGTCACACAAGACAAACCCGAGTCAAGTGGACTGGAGCCACTTATGTCTGTAGCTAATGTAGTCCACAAATACTTATAATTCAACTCAAATTTATGATGTACCCGTTCCGTGGGTCTAACTATAAGAATAGAATTGTACCCCAAACATGCTGTAAAATGTACATATACGGTCAACATCTGAGAAATAAAAATCAGTATGAATTTACAACTCAACTCGCAAGTGTTTCGACTTTTCTTTTAAGGTATTAACAATTTGGTCCTTCGAGACTCTCCGTTGTTTCCCCCCTGTGGTAAGAGCACGGAGTTAAGCCAGCTCCTTTAAGACTGCAGAAGTGTCAAGTACACCTACAGCTAAAGGTAGCACAAATAAAAAACTCTGGTTTTCCCTCTAGTAGTAAGAAACCGAGTTTAAAATCAATGAAACACAAGTTTCAATTAATAAACAAAGAACACATGCGGTACAGGCAGTAATTTTAAGAAATAATAAGAAAATCTATTTTTTTTTGTAGAAAAAAAAAAAAAAAATTACGCGAAAGTGGCGTGTTCAGTGCTAAGAAGTGCTAAGAAGTGCTAAGTGAAGTGGAGGCCAGCGATAAAAAAAAAACTCAAACGACAAATTAATAAAAATAATAAAAACGACTGACTGAGTGACAAAGAAAAACAAAACATTTTGTGTGTGTTTAAAAAAGAAAGCCACAAAAAAAAACATAAAAAGCAGGCGCAACCACAACAAGCAGCCACAACAAGTGCAAAATCTGTGACAGCGAGCAAGGATCGGACATCAGCAGTCCCAATAAAACCGCGCCGTAAATACAAAACTGGAATCGGTAGAAGACCCTATCAACGCCCTATTGAAGCTGGTATATTGACAAGTTACGTAATCTGTAGGCTAGGAGAGCTTAAAAAAAAGGCTGCAGCAAATAACACCGCTTTATTGCTATGTGGAGTAGTTGATCATGACTACTACAAGAAAAATAAATTTTTTAAAATGATGAAAAATATATAGGACATAGAAAAGAGCTATGATGAAACTACTACTGAAACTTTGACGAAAAGGAAAGTAAAAAAAGCAAAGTGTAACCTAAGAAAAGCCCAAATTGAATTCTTTAGTAAAAGACTAAACATAAAAGTTGAGGAATTCTATAATGTTTATGAAACAAATGACTGCTTCGACGAACAGATCGCCGAGCTAGACTTTGATATTCAGAACACGTTAAGCAACTTAGAAATAAGGATGCAGGAAGTTATGGAGGAAAAAGCTAGCGTTAGTTAAGCGTCAGTAGCAAAGAAGAAAGATGAAGATTTTCCGGTTCTACCAAAGGCAGAAGTACCCACATTTTCGGGAGAAGAAAAAGAGTGGGATGGGTTTTCACAATTATTCTATGAAATAATTCATAATGGAGATGGGCTGAGTACATCTCTAAAATTCAATTATTTAAAAATGGCGAAAAGGGGTGAAGAAAGAAGTATGGTTGCTAACTTATTAGGGGGCCATTGGAAAATTATAATGCCGCTTGGGAATTGCTGACCAAGCGGTATGAAAATAAAAGAAAAATATTTTCAGATCGGCTGAATCGGTTGCTAGATTTGCCAATGCTAGAAAACGATTCAGCAAAACATATTAAATTGTTTTCTGACTCGAAAAATGAGTCAATACATTTAATACGGTTAAAGTCACAATTAACAGAAGAAGTTGATGTGATTTTTGCCCAAATAATTTTGAGAAAATTTAATAAAGATGCCCTTCAAATTTATGAAAGTCATATAAAAAGGACAAAAGAGATTCAAACATTACCCGATGTAATGGAATTTCTGGATCAATGGTATACTTCTCTGTACTCATCGCAGGATGCAGAGAAAAAATGGTTGAAAAAATTGGTGCAATATAGCAGCATTAAAGAAAGTTGTCCGCTGTGTAAAATGGCAGGCTATGAAAAAAGGGAAAATGTTAACACTTTTTGGACAAAAAACAAGCGTTCTTAGCCACAGCACTTATAAAAGTAAGAGCGGTGAATGGTGGCTATGAAAACCTTAGAGCTCTAATTGATTGTGGGTCACAATGTACCATCATTTCAGAGGATGCAGCACAAATATTAAAATTGGCGCGCGAAAGGGAAAACACAGAGGTGAGTGGAGTATCATCGACAGACTCTTCCACTTCAAAGTATAAGGTAACTTTAACAGTAAAAACTCGAGATGCCGATAAGAAACATCTTAATATTGAAGCAATCATTCTCCCAAAACTTATGAAGGCTTTACCTGTAAAGTCGTTTAAGACTGAAAAATCGAAATGGAAAGATTATGTGTTGGCTGACCCTAACTTTAATAAACCAAGTAGGGTGGATATAATAATTGGGTTAGATTTGTATGCCCACATTGTAAAAGACGGTGTAGTGAAAATAGATGGACTACTTGGTCAAAATACAGAATTCGGATGGATTATATCCGGTTGCACCAAGTCAAAAGGTGATAAATTGATTGTGGCGACAACAATTGAAGTCGGAGACTTAGAGCGTTTCTGGGAAATGGAAAGCGAAAGTACTGACGTGGAAGAAGATGTTTGTGAGAAGCATTTCTTGGAAACCACAAAAAGAGATGAAAATGAAAGTAAGTGGGGAAAATACATACCATTCAAAAAAGTTATCTAGGAGATTCAAAGGCACAAGCTATAGCGCGATTTTACAATTTAGAAAAGAAACTCGGCAAAAATAAAAAATGAAAAGAAAATTACATAAAGTTCATGCATGAATATACAAATTTAGGACTTATGGTAGAGTCCAAGAAAGAAGGAAAATATTATTAACCCCATCAAGGAGTCATAAGAGATTCCAGTCTAACGACAAAACTCAGGGTCGTTTTTGATGCGTCAGCAAAAACCACAAATAATAAAAGTTTAAATGATATCATGTGGGTGGGACCAAGAGTCCAAAAAGATATCTTCGATATTATGGTAAAACGGCGAAAGTGGCCATTTGTAGTATCAGCGGACATTGAAAAAATGTACCGGCAAATTAATGTTGATGAAGAAGATCAGCATTATTTGCATATAATCTGGAGAGACGATCCAAACGAAAAATTAAATGAATGTAAACTAACAACCGTTACGTACGGTACAGCTTCAGCACCCTACTTAGCTACTAGGGTGCTGGTTGCAATAGCAGATAATTGCGGAAATAAAGCAATTAGAGAAATCATAAAAAATGATTTTTATATGGACGACCTGACGACAGGTGCTGATTCTATTTTAGATGCCAAAAGGCATGTAAAGGAAGTTACCCAAGAGTTTGATAAAGTTGAGTTTAACTTAAGAAATTGGATAAATAATCCCAGAAGTTGTTGAGGACGTTAGAGATAACCAAGAAAATAAAGTATTAACCATTGAAAAGAATGAATCCGTCAAAACATTCGGACTTCAATGGGAGCCGGTTAAAGACGTGTTTTGGTTCAACTTCAATTATGAACTTACTAAGAAAACTAACAAAAGAATAGTTTTATCTACATTAGCAAAGATGTATGACCCTTTAGGCTGGTTGTCTCCAGTTACAATTGTTGGAAAATTGTGTATGCAAAAACGTTGGTTGTCAGAAAAATATTGGGATGAAGAACTATCAGATCAGGATACTCCTGAATGGAATGCATTGAAAAACAACTTAACAGCATTAGAGAGCATTCGGATACCAAGATGGCTTAATTCTCAGCATAGTAATCCGATGCAAATTCATGGTTTTGCCGATGCATCTGAGAAAGCTTATGCTGCCGTAGTGTATGCCAAGGTAGATGGTTCTTCAATTATAATAGCCAGCAAAAGCAAGGTTAATCCAAAGAAGAATCGGAAAACCATTCCCAAATTAGAACTTTGTGCAGCTCATCTTCTAGCAAAATGGATTGAACGGGTGAAAATAGCGGTTGGAAGTGAAGCAGAAAGTTATGCTTGGAGTGATTCTACGATTAATCTAGCCTGGATAAAGAATGGAGACAATAAAGACAAGTTTATTAGGCGTAGAACTGACGAAATTAGAAAAGTTAAGGAAATTAAATGGAGACATGTCAAATCTGAGGACAATCCAGCAGATGTAGCATCAAGGGGCATTAGTGCAGATAAGCTAAAAGATTTTGAAATTTGGTGGAAGGGTTCTCTGTGGCTGGCGAAATCTAAAGAAGATTGGCCAAAAGAGGAAATTGAAGAAAAAATAATTGTTAGCAAAACATTTATAATCGATAAAGCTAACATAATTAATGAGTTATTACATAAATACTCGTGTATGCATAAACTAGAAAGAATCATGGCATATATATTAAGGTTTATTCAAATGAAAACCGAAAATAAAGAATTTCCATCATATTTGACAGTCAATGAGATTAAGATCGCCAAGATATTAATATTGAAAAAACAACAAGCTATGCAATTTAGTTCTGAAATAGCTAGCCTAATTAATAAAAAGGAAATAGTTACGAAAAGTAAAATATTGGGCTTAAATCCGTTTTTAGATAAAGATGGATTACTGCGAGTTGGATGAAGATTACAAAATACGGCAGAACTAATTATGGGAAATCTGCCGAAATACAGAACAAAAAATGTCACACCCTTTTACAAATACAAGGGGTAGACTTCGCCGGACCTTACCATATCCGATGTTAAAAACCGTGGGCAGAAATCTTATAAGGGATATATTGCCGTATTTGTGTGCATGGCGACAAAGGCCATTCATTTGGAAGTTGTCAGCGATCTAACTTCGGATGCCTTTCTAGCTGCACTTAGAAGATTTTTTCAAGAAGAGGAAAATGTTCAAAAATTTTTTTGGATAATGGAACCATCTTTGTGGGAGATTCGCGTAAATACAATTACAATATAAAAGTTGTTCCAATATTAGGAAGAGAACAAATCGAGTGGCACTTTATCCCCCCCGGTAGGACCTCACTTTGGACGTATTTGGGAAGCTGGGGTAAAATCGGTGAAATATCACATAAAAAGAGTGATTGGCGACAATAATTAATCCTACGAGGAAATGGGAACCCTCTTATTTCAAATTAAAGCTGTACTGAATTCACGCCCGTTGTATACCGCTTCAAATGATATTGACCATTTGGATGTATTAACACCAGGTCATTTTATTAAAACAGTGTCAGATGAAAGAATTGGAAATCTGGATAGGTGGAAATTAATTCCAAAAATGAAGAGAGATTTCTGGATTAAATGGAAATAAGATTATTTACACACTCTTCAACAAAGAAATAAATGGAAAAAAGGAATGCACAATACTAAAAAAATACAGATACATTTAATAAAAGATGAAAACTGTCATCCAGCTAGATGGTCAATGGGGAAAATAGAAGAAATACATAAAGGTAGGGACGATAGAGTCAGAGTAGTCACCATCAAACATCAGGATGGGTCGATTAAAAGACCGATTACTAAAGTTTGTCCATTAGCTGGAATTGAGTCTGTAGAAAAGGACTCAGGAACCCCTCCAAAAGAAGCCAGAAGTTCTCGCGGTTGACCTCGAATAACAAAACTAGGACTCATGGCAGTAATGTTAATGCTTATGTTATTTTGCCAAGTATCAAATGCAATCATAGCTCCCAGAAGAAAAGAGAAGTGGTCAATTGAAAAAATGAACAGTTCCACTTCAATATATTTGGACCCGATGGGAGACGTAGAAATAGTCGTCTCATCTTGGTATCTAAGAGTTTATTATAATATGGACCCTTATTTTCAAATGATAAAAATGGGAAAAGAATTATTTGGGAAGATGAGAGTAGTGTGCGGTAAACTTTACACTTTTAAACAGCAATGCAATAATGTTTTAGATAACACTGACAGACAAAGTGCAGTTCTAGGAGAAAATAATAAACTTTTTATGACTCAAGATAACAAAAGAAAGAAACGAGCACCTTTCGAGTTTATGGGCTCCCTTTATCATGAATTGTTCGGAATAATGGACGCCGAAGAAAGGGAAACTTTGGCAGGAAATATGAAAAATGTATTAAACAACCAACATAATATAGACGATTTAATTAAAAGGCAAATGTCAGTAGTAGAGTCAACGGTAAATATTCTCAAAAGGACTACCGAGGAAATAAACATAAATTTTAGAAGTATGAGCACTAGAATAGAAAACATAACGGAAGCGTTAAAGGAAAGTTACTATGTATACAAAGAATCTATAAACTTCTTTATGGTAACAAAGCAACTAAGTTCATTGATTGATGAATGCGAGAAAATCCAAGCAGGAGTAATAAGTCTACTGATAGATATTAATCATGGTACACTGAATCCAAATATTTTAAAACCTATGCAGTTAAAAGCAGAGATATCAAAAATAAAGGATTAGAAACATAAGTGCTTCCAGGAAAAAGAACAGGTACGGAATTGAAGAAAATGTATAGCCTATTAACCGTGAAAGTGATTTTCGTGCATAAAACATTAATTTTGAATGTGAAGATTCCACTGTTTGGTAGACACCCATCCCATTTGTTTAGGATTATTCCAATGCCAGTTGAGCACGAAAGGGATTTGGTCAAGGCAGAGTTGAGCTCTAGGTACTTAGTATATAACTTCGAAATTGATTCCTATCATTCGATGACTGAAACTACTTTAAACAAATGTCAAAAATGGCAAGCAAATTAAATAGTATGTGAAGGTAATTGGCCTTGGAGCAGTGACAATGATAATTCTTGTGAGATAACTACATTCAAACCAAATAGTCATTATAATTGTGTTTATAGAAAGATATCAGAGACAAGGTCATTTTGGGTCGAATTAGAAAAGACAGGTTGTTGGCTCTTCAAAGTTCCAGTCAACACCAATGCTAGAATTCAATGTAGTAACTCAAATCAAGAGTTAATTGATCTCCCTCAACAAGTAATTTTAACAATAATAAATGCTTGTACTGTGCGAACCGATGATAAAATATTAGTACCTCATCATAGTCTTCATACAGAAACCTACGAGACAATTTCATTATCTTATATAAGTAATATAAGTAAAATAACAAAATTTGTTTGGAATCCTTTGAATGTTCCATTAATTAGACCATACTGAAGAAATTGATAAGTTGAAAAACGAATTAAAATTGTTAAGAGAGGGTCATCATGAATTAAAAGGACTTAAGATCCATCTGGATGTATCTGGACATTCAGCCTTGATTATCGGAATAATAATGATGTTAATATTAATAATCTATACCAGAAAAAGAATTAATTTAGCGCGAGGACTGCAAACAATAGCACTTCCCTATCCACTGTAATTTACTTTAAAATTATCATTGTTAATTGTAATTATAACTATAAAGCAAATATATAAAATATAAAATAAAAACCAAACCATGGCACTTTCGGCCCTTTGCAGAATGTTCAAGCAGAACATAATTATTGTATCACACGTTCACTGATGTAAACACAAACACCGATCTATATATAACTGAGGAACGTACATAAAATAAGTAATTTATGACTGCTAGGGTGTAAGCAGAGAAATAATCTGTGAACTCAAGCCACACAAGACAAACCCGAGTCAAGTGGACTGGAGCCACTTATGTATGTAGCTAATGTAGTCCACAAATACTTATAATTCAACTCAAATTTATGATGTACCCGTTCCGTGGTTCTAACTATAAGAATAGAATTGTACCCCAAACATGCTGTAAAATGTACATATAAGGTCAACATCTGAGAAATTAAAATCAGTTTGAATTTACAACTCAACTCGCAAGTGTTTCGACTTTTCTTTTAAGGTCTTAACACATACCTCTTTTTCTCTTTGTTTTCATTCTTTCTACCTTTTTTTCGCATAACTTAAAACACCAACACTCTACTCACTCAGTATTTTTCTCATTTCCGATCCGTTTTCCATTCACCTACGCTCTTTGTAGCGTTGCCGGTGCCCATTGGGTCGTTTTTCTTCAGTTTTATCCTTAGCTTCTTGCGTGGTATGTCACGGTCGCCATGTAATATCGTCATATCACCAAAGGCTTAAAGCCTTGATATTTTTGACTGCTCAATGCAGTGCCACTTTATTGAATCCCTCTGAATCATATGCCTTCATGAGGCTAAGCAGCCGAAGCAGCGCTGCCGGTGTAGCCTGTGTCGTCGAGTCATGGGAATATGCTGACGCTGTACTTGTATTGCCAGAGGCACTCTTGGGCTTTATGATTACGTAAAAACTGCAACAGAGTCTTACAGTGTGTATCCTTAATGTACCCTTAGTACAGTGGGTATATGAGCGATATATGAGCATACTACAGTAATCTACACTAATATTATAAAGAGGAAAGATTTGTATTTTTGTGTGTGTGTGTATGGGAATGTATGCTTGCTGAAGCGCGAAGCGCGCGGGTCTGCTAGTTTAAATAAAAAATAAGAGAATTACACTCGAACCTCGCCCAAAAAAAAGTTTTGCATAGTTGCACAACACAATGACTGAAAACAATTAGGATCGGATCGCAACCTGTATTGAGATTAATCATCCTTATACTGCACGCAGAGCTTACCAGAAATCCATCTCGAGAGATTCGGAGAAAACTCTAAAAGGTCAAGTTTTTGTGCTAAGAGATAGTGGTTTACAGAATCGAACGCTTTACTGAAATTTGTGTAAATGACATCCGTCTGTAGATTACCTTGGAAGCCTTTAATGATGAAGGAGGTAAACTCCAATAAATTCGTGGTTGTTGATCTTCGTCTTATTAGTCCATGGTAAGCAGGGGATATAAGTGATCTGCAAAGATGCTGCAGGTGCGGAGTTAAAATTTTCTCAAAAACTTTAGGATTTACTACCTTTCTTATGAAGAGGAATTATAAACGAGTCCTTCCATATCGAGGGGAATCATGAAGAGTTAATGGGCAGGCTGAATAGTTTGAGCAACGGTCCACATAGAGACTCGGCGCAGGACCTGTGTACGCAGCCGAGAACTCCGCCAGGACCCGGTGAAAACACTTGCTTAACTGTTCGGAGAACATGAAGCAGCGATCTATATTTTAGCATTGGTACGCCTGACCAGAGTAGCTTTCCAGCGAATAGGTGGTTTGAAAAAACTGAGCAAAAATAGCGGCAAGTGCCTGACCATTATTTTCCGGGTGCTTGGATGTTCTACGCTTTATGTTTACGAAGCTGTAAAACTGTTTAGGGTCCTGAGAAAAATGTATCCTACATCGATATAGTTAGTCCTTATAACATTGATAGCTAAGAACTAAAAAGTTTGTTCGAGCCATTACATTTCGAGAGAGAGGAAAAGGCGAGCCAAATTCTTGAAATTTTTTGTAAAGTCTTAATTTTAAACCAGAGGTTTTCCCAGATCTAATAGGATAGGAAAGCGGAACGCAATAATCAAAAAGTGAGTCAAGTGCATCGTAGAAAATGTTTGTGCATATTGTAACATCAGTGCACAAATACAAAGCGGACCAATCAAAATCCCTAATGAGGTTATTAAGCTTCGCAAACTCGGCTTTACGAAAGCAGCGGACACATCGAGGTAGCCTACCCGACTGATCCAATGCGGTTGGTCCTATATAAAGGCCTTACGGTTGTTTAATTCTCTACCAGCAAGCATTCGGTTGTGTTGGGAATCCAGGAAGAATGTGCTTAAGCAAGCGCTTAGAGAGAATTTTTTGTGTAATCTTTAGTTTTATAGTTTTAGTTAAGTTTGTACCCTTTAGCCAGATAAGGATTTTATCCATTGGCGGAATGAATAAATATTTTTCATTTTGCATATATCGAGCGACACTTCAAGTGTAGGATGGTAGGCGTCTTCAGGTATAGTGAGCGGAGGGACTCGGGTTAACAACGCAATGGTCGGATCCGTTACAAAGCACAGATGAAGAAATTGACCCAAGGAGTTTTTCACATGGTTTATTTGAGACAGGGATAGGTCATGCAAGCCGTCAGTAAAGTCTTGTCGTGACATGGGGACTATGTTATTAGTTCGTTTAACGAAGACCAAACAGTTCCTAGAAAGTTTAAATCACCAAGAACTATCATATGATCTTTATCAGATAGCGAAGAAGAAACAGCGCTTAAGGCGGACAAGTGCTGCTCGTGAACTATCCTATGATCTTTATCAGATAGCGAAGAAGAAACAGCGCTTAAGGCGGACAAGTGCTGCTCGTGAATTGCAATATCCGAAGAAGGTGGAATATACGAGCATGTAATAAAGACTGAAAAAGCGGGAAGAATCAGTTTGATACACAGGAATTCCAGTTCTTGTTGAATCTAGATTATGAAATGTTCCGAAGTGAAGTTTGAGTCCACTGCATTCAGTACCCCACCTGCACGTCGAGACGAACGGTGATTTCTAAAGTTTGTGTACCGAACTGCCAAAACTTCACAGCTTCGAATTTCCGGCTTTAATCAGGTCTATCACAGTACAGAGTGCTGAGCAAGCTCTAACATTTTGTTAGGTAATTAAAAGAGAGTGTTGGAAGCTGCCGAGCTTTTTCAGCCTCTCTGACTCCACATTTACAAAATTAAAGTTTTTTCTCCATTTTTGTTTAATATATATTTAAAGGCGTGCCCGTGAGTTCGAGATGGTTGAAATTATGTACAATTTTTATTTAAGTAAACGAAAAAAGGGCCGTTATAACGAGGTGTATTTAATGGTATGAATACGCAATGCTGCGTTCGACGACGACTTATACAGAGTGGGGGTGGGTTCCACGATGCACTGCAATTTAAGCAGTACATACGCGGACCATGAGCGTGTGTGTGCGTAGGCAACGAGAGCGCGAGAGTAGATCGCGCTCTTAAGAGCCAACGACGGATGCTGCTCCGAACATACTCCCCTCCGTTGAAAGACCTGGGCTTTTAACTGGATCCTTAACGGGAAGGACGCACAGCTTGTTGACAGCTTGACGAGTGGTTCCGGATGGTGTCCGCAGGATGGCAACTCGCACAGCCCTATCAGCTCCAGCGATGACCTCGATCACCTGTGCTCAGGGCCACTTCAATGGTGGCAAGTTTTTGTCCTTGATGCAGACGACGTCGTTGACCTTGATCGATGGTTGTCTGGCTCGGGAAACTCCATCAGCGGATGACCAATTAGAAAGTGTCCTGGTGTAAGGACGCCAAGATCATCAGGGTTTTCTGAAATCGAAATGAGGCGACGAGAATTCATTATGGCCTGGATTTGGCAGACCAATGTTCGCAGCTCATCGAAGCCAAAGAGTGACGATCCCACGGAGCGATAAAAGTGATGTTTGGCCATCTTCACTACTGCCTCCCATAAGCCCCAGAAATAAGGCGAGCGTTGCGGTATGAATTTTCAATCGAAGCCGTTGTTGATGCAATGATTATGAACTTCAGCACGATGCTTCTCGCTCATAAATAGCCGCCGAAGGTCCTCTAACTCGTTCCTTCAGCCCACGAAATTGGTGGCATTGTCCGACCAAATGCATCGGGGAATGCCGCGCGTAGCAACGAAGCGCTTGAGGGCACTCAAGAAAGCTGCAGCGGTTAAATCTTTCACCAATTCCAGCCAGACGGCCTTTGTTGCAAAACAAATGAAGACGCTAATGTGGCATTTCAAAGGAGTTCGGTTGCGCCCATCTGGCTTATAGTAGAAGGGACCGGTGATGCTGAATGCAGGCGAATCCTGTATTCGATCCTTCGGTCAGCCATGATGTGCTCCACAAGACGAGGCCTGGATCTGCAGCAGATGACGCATTTCCGTTAGGCACTAGCTCCGGTCTTAAGGCCGCCGATGGGCCAGAACTGCAAGCGAATTGCTCCAAGTAAAGACTGCGGACCAGCATGGTGATGCTTTCGATGAAAGTGAGCGATGAAAGCGAACGTCAGTGGATGATCCCTGGGCAAAATGATTGGGTAGCGTGAATCGAATCCGAGGGTTGAGTGCCGCAGGCGGCCGCCAACACGAATCAGTCAAAAATCATCTATGAATGGCGAGAGCGATACGATACTTCTGGACGAATCCACGCAGTTCCTTTTCCTCAGAGCAAGATACTCAGGATGCAGGTGGGCCCGTTGAACGATGCGGCATAACAAATGTGAGCCTTTGCGAATGTCCTCTGATGAGAGATCCGGTGACTTCGTCCTATTGATGAAGTTGTAGCCAAAGATGAGCATCATGACTCTGAATGAGTTAATGTGCATGAACGAAAGCGAAAGGTCGGCACGCTCAGACGACAGAAATACCCGGTGTCGAATTTCCGGAAGGTTGCTTTCTGGTGAACACCGTTCAGGCCAGCAGCTTTGTTCGCTTTGCAGGAAGATAGGTCCATTCATTCACAGCCTGGAATGCAGGAGATCCTGAGGTGCTGATCCCTTTGAAAGAATGTCAGCCGGGTTCATCTCAGTTGGCACATAGCGCTAATCCATGCCTCTCGTAAGTTGTTGAATTCCAGAGATCTTGTTGGATACAAACACGTAGAGCTTGGATGGTTCCTCTCGCAACCAAGACGGGACCACATTTGAATCTGACCAGAAATGAATTGGGCAGTCAAAGGTATACATTTTACTGATGTCGCGAAGTAGATTGGCTAATAGGAACGCTGCACATAGTTCAAACTTCGGCACAGTGAGAGTTTTCAGAGGGCAACCGTTGCCTTATAACAAAGCCAGTGAACCTTAACAGTGGTGTCCGTAAACGAAAGAACATAAATGAAAGCCCCATAGGCTTGGAGGCTGGCATCACAGAAGGCATGCAATTCAAATCTTGCCTTGGGTTGAAGTACGTAACGAGGAAATGTGGCATGACCCACAGTGGATAAATCCTCGCAAAACTCAGTCCATGCCGAATCCAGAGATTGAGGAAGGCTCTCATACCAATGCAGCTAGTCTCTCCACATGCGCTGCATGAGGATTTTAGCTCTGGTCAAAGTAGGTCCAATCAATCCCATAGGATCATAGCACCGTGCAATAGTTGACAATACTGAACGCTTGGTGTGCTTGCCAACACCGTATTGAGGAGCAAATGTAAACAGAAAGCAGTCCTTATGGGGCTTCCAAATGAGCCCAAACGCCTTTGTTACATCACTACCATCATCAAGCTTCCGAAAGCTTTCCGTTTCGGCCTCTGGGACTGTACGAAGAACATCGGAAGACTTTGAACATAATTTTCGCAATTCAAAATTGCCTCGAGCAAGAAGATCCGTGATTTGACGCATAATATCCAGCACTTCCTCGACCGAATTGCCTCCAGATATCATGTCGTCCACGAAGAAGTCACGTAGAATGGTTTCGGATCCCAGTGGATACGACGACGAATCATCCATGGCTACTTGATGCATAGCTCGAATAGCTAAAAATTATTCAGGCTTAGTTCTATAGGTGACTGTGTTTAATTTGAAGATCTGTATATCGTCGTCAATCGAGTCCTGCCATAATATGCATTGAAGCATGGTGTCAGGCATTGAGACACGCACCTATACATTTTACCGATATCACCTGTGAGAGCAATGGAAAATGTACGAAAACGGACGAGTGTGTGAATGGTGGGACCTGACATAAGCAGATCATTTAACGAAAGCCCCGATGTGGGGGCTGCAGAGCCGTCGAATACGACCCTCAGCTTTGTGGTTTAGCTATCCTCTTTGATGACACAATGATGTGGCAAGAAATATTTCCACTTGTGCCTATCTTCGCTGGGTACTAGAGACATGTGATCAAGGGACAGGTACTCCTTCATAAATGCCGAGTATTGTGCATGACGAGCTGGATTGCGCACGAACTTGCGCTCCAAGTTTTCCAAGCGCCGCTTTGCTTAGAAGTAGGAATCGCCCAAGTACTTCAAACTTCGCTTCATAGGCAAGCGGACTGAATATTCCCCTGAGGGCAAACGAGTGTGATTGTTGACGAAATGTTCCTCGCAGTGAAGCTCCTCCTTTGTGGCCCTAACGATCGTCTCAAAGATGTGCTCCACTTCCCTAAATTGACAAGCCAATTTATCGAGCCGAGTGCTGTGATTGATGTCATCCGAAGACTGGGTTGCGATAAACGACGAGAGAGTGGGCGCCGAGTGCCCGCCACCAGACAGAATCCATCCGAAATGTGTTTTCTGCAGCAAAGGCAATCCAGGCGCTAGCTGAATTTGTCCCACGCACAGCAACACAAAGAAAAGTCCAGCTCCGATGAGCAGATCAATCCGCTGCTGCTGGTGGATCGAAGGGTCAGCAAGCCAGATATGCGACGGTATACGCCAATTAGCTGTGCTAATCGACGAGCGAGGTTGATGATCCGTAATTTTCTGGGCAACGACGGCAGTGATGCTAGTGGTGAACTCTGAAATCCGAGACTTCAGAACGAGATCCACCGAGATGCCTTCAGTTGAGAAGCTAGCATCGCCGATGCCAGAGACTGCGGCGAGCGATTTGGTTTTGCGAAGTTGTAGCTGATTAGCTAGACGACTGGTTACGAAATGCAATTGAGATCCAGAATCCAAAAGTGCGCGACAAGGCATAAAAACTCCAGTGCTGATAGCACAGCATCAGACGGACTTTGGGATATAAGGTCTTGCGGCAAGGAGGGCGAGAATGCAACCATGGCGATTTGACTTAGTTGGGCTTGTGAGGCTTCACTGGGAGAAGCAGAACGAAATGCAAAAGTGAGTGGTGCATCAATCGGCAAGTACGGCAGGGACCGGATTTGCAATCCTTCCCGCGATGGCCCTTTCGTAGGCAATTGCCGCATAAACCTAGCCTCATTGATTCCTTGTGGCACTCATCAGGCGATAAACCTTTAAAACGTTCACAATTTGCAATCGTGTGGTTCGTGCCTTCGTACAACACACAAGAAACCGGAATGGGAGCGCTCGATTATACGAAAGCCTTTCCATGTTTCGTACTCACGGTTTTTCCAGACTTGCCAACATGACCATTTTGCCCTTGCATGGAATGATGAATGCCTTTAAGGGTACGACATTTATGTTCCAGAAAGGCAGAAAGTTTCTCCCAGGATGGAAGACCGTGATCCGATGAAGTTGCTTCTCATTTGGCTTGAGTCGACTTGTCCAAGTTACGCCAGACTGCATGGACGATTATAGCATCTGCAATCTCCTCCTTAGTTCCCACTGATTCCGCGAGAAGATGTGAGGTGACGATGTCCGCGAACGCCCTCAACTTGGAAGGTGATGAGTCATTACGCGTCAGCCCAAATACCTCTCTGATGTGTGTCTGTAGAATAAGACGCTTGTTATCAAATCGGTTTTTTAGAATTTTTATCGCCTTGTTATAGTTAGCCTCGATCATCTCCAACGAACTGATGGAAAGCAATGCCACTCCGCTCAAACAGGACCGCAAATGCTGTAGCTTTTCGATAGAAGTCAGCTCTGCTTCACTATCACTGACCGCTGTGAACATGGAGTTGAAGCTTGTCCACTCCGTGTATTCTCCACTGAACTTGGGTAGCTGCAGTTGTGGCAGGCGCGATCGATTGGCCATGTACATGAAGGATTGGGAATCATTTGGATTCACTCAAAACGTGGAGCAATGCGAGGGCTGAAAACGCCTCCCTAACTCACGTTGCAGAAAAGTCCTCAACAATAGTATAGAAGAGTCGAATTTTCCAGGTATTTCACTGGACATGGATTCTAATTCCACTTCCTCCAAGTCGGTGTGTGCCGCCACAAAACTAGATTTCAGCTCCGTCAGCGATTCCAACAGTGCTTGCAGGTCATACCATACATTTGGCGCAGCCTTTCACTATCCATCTCTGTGCGTATGACTTCTAGCCGATCGAAAATAGCTCGAACCTTCAGCCTCATGAAGGAAATCCGAGATGCAGATGATTGGGTGCTAACTGCGTTCACACAAACACTTTCGGCAGATGGAGCAGCGCCAACGGCCACAAAATCACTATCGTTGCCCATAGCAAACGATCCAATTCTTCTGCTATTTTTCTTCTTGCCCATGGTTTTGGCTATAGTCAGTTGACGCGGAGTGTGTTAGTCGATCACTATGTGCACCGCCAAGCAACGAAACGAAGCGAAGTATGTATATGTCTGCACAGAAGGCAAAAACGACGACCGATACTGCGGCGAAGCAACGACCAAAAACCAACAGTTATGCACAAGAGAACGTTTTCGAATTCGAGTTCGAAAGAGAGTTCTAGGTATGCAGCCGCTCCCGAGCGCGGGCTTAAGCAAACGACGAAAGAGGAGACGACGAAAGCTAACGGATTTCGTTCAGAACTCGATTCAGCCGGTCTCGACAGTGCGTTGCGCAGGCTGAAGCAGACGGCGAAAGAGAACACGAAAACGAATAGCAGCCCGCTAGAAGACTGTCACGGTGAGCCCCAACGACTTTTGGTTTGCGGGGATCACGTCGGGGTCACCAAAATGTTGGAAGCTGCCGAGCTTTTTCGGCCTGTCTGACTCCACATTTACAAAATTAAAGTTTTTTCTCCGTTTTTGTTTTATATATATTTAAAGGCGTGCCCGAGAGTTCGAGATGGTTGAAATTATGTACAATTTGAGTATTAAGTAATTTAATTTAATTTAATTTAAGTAATTTAAGTAAACGAAAAAAGGACCGTCAACGAGGTGTATTTGACGGTATGAATACGCGATGCTGCGTTCGACGACGACTTATACAGAGTGGGGGTGAGTTCCGCGACCCACTGCAATTTAAACAGTACACACGCGGACCATGAGCGTATGTGTGCGTAGGCAACGAGAGCGCGAGAGTAGATCGCGCTCTTAAGAGCTTATGGTGGCTGCTGCTCCGAACAGAGAGGAAGTTAGTTTTTTGGACGGGTGGAGGTAGAGCGGGAAGATTAGAATGGAGCACTGGCCTGATTAGTATTGAGAGCTATAGGGGGCCTTCTTCGCCTTAAACTCCTTCTCCTTTATTAGCCAATGGTGTCAAATTGAGTAAGGGAGACGCTTATCTTAAAAAACGCTATCTGCCTGGCATAAGAAAAGTTAAGCTTCTCCACCTTTAAACCTTTAAACCAATCTTGGTCTTTGCACCTCAGGCCTGGTACTTGGGATGGCAATACCCGTGTTGGTCCGGGTCGTATGTGGTGGGATCGGTTTGGATGGGATAGCTTAATGGTTGACGGACTCGGACACGGATGCTAAAGAAGTTTCTGGCTGCATGCTCTCCGAGGTGATAAATTCGGCTACCGAATTTGCATTGTCAGCGCATGGTAAGTTCCTCCGAATAGCATTTCCTCCGAATGACATTTACAAGGCGCACACGCAGAATATTGCCAACATATATGGTAATTTAAGGGACCGCCAGCATATCTGCGTGCTTGGCAACTTCAATCTGGGTTCGTTTATGTGGTCTGCCGATCCACAATCGGCTATGATCCGAGCAATGTGCATTTGCCACATAAGATTCTTTTTCTGGATGATTGTTTTAGTATGGGCTTAACCCAAGTCAATAATGTCTTTAATATGTTTAAAAAGATTCTAGATTTAATTTGTGTTAGTTCGGATATAGATGGTTGTATTTCGTGTTGCATACTGCCTATTGCAGAACGTGACATGCATCATATGCCATTGGTATTCGTCGCTAAATTCCATTGCTACACGCCCTAGGCGGAACCATATTTTGAACACTGTTTTACCGACGTAAGCCTGACTTCTATATGTGATAACATCTTAAATGTTAACAAGGCTTCTGTTCTCTCGCATCCTAGTGTTAACACTTATTATAGTATTTTCCTGAATATCATTCTTCAAATTATAGATAATAATGCTTCCAGAAGAGAGAATGGCTGCTATACGCTACCGTGGTATACGAAGGGTCTGGTTTGATACAAGAATCTACGTAATAAGTTTTTTAAACGTTTTAGTAACACCCATGACCCTGCTGATTGGGCGAGGGATGTGCAGCATAAGCGTGAGTTTGTTCTTTTAAACAAATTTGTATATAACCAGTATATTGCCGATGTTGAAAGGGGAATTAAAGTCAATCCTAGGTCTTTCTGGCTCTTTTTGAGCCGTGTGGAGTTGGGCATGATTCGGTTGTCATAGACACCATCCCTTCGGTGGTCACTATTGGGACACTTGATGTGTCGGAAGCGGTCATTTTTGAAGCAATTGCCGAGCTTGATGATTCTAGTAAGCCTGACGGAGATGCCATTTCTGCTATCCTGCTGCTCAGCTGCAATTTTGCATTTTGTGATCCACTTAAAATTATTTTCACGAATTCCCTGCGTACGGTTTATTAAAAAGTGGAAAACAGACACGATTACGCCAATTTTTAAGAAAGATACTAAGAACAGCACTTCCAATTACAGACCAATCGCCAAGTTCAAAAATGTTTCAAAACTTTTTAAGTGAATCATTGCCAACAATTCACGTTCCTCCTGAAGTCGTATTGTTTATTGTTTAATGTTGTTTAAAGTTTAACAATGTGCAATTAAGCTGTAGGGGGAAAAATTACATGACAAGTGTGTATCCTAAGAGGCTAAGGCATTTACTCAATCCCGGTAGGGCTGATTATTGGCTTAATACCCGATATTGTCCCACCCGCAGCTAAATTTATGTCAGAAAAAAGCCAATAACCTAACAAATTTAATTTAAAGTTATTTAAAATAAGTTAATCTTTAGAATAGATTTGACCATATTAGAATTAGTATCAAAGAAGAACAGATGAAACAATTTGTTATAGTTACGGCAAAGGCCACGGAAAGATTCCTGGTTAGAAAGACACAGTTGAAGATGGAGAGGAAAGTAATGCCTAGTCGGGCGGGACGGAACAGCAATACTAATACGACTGATCATTCTACCTCACCAGAGAGAAGCTTGTGGAGAAAAAGAACTCCATGACAGATCCTACGGGATTTAAGAGATTGGAGGTTAATGAGACGCAGACTGCTTTCATAGGAAGGGAGAAGTATCGCAGGGTCCCAATTATGTCCACGGAGAGCAAAGATGAGGAATTGTTTCTGAACGGATTCAAGCATATCTTGAAATTTTTGGTAATGGCGTGACCAGACACAGGAACCATATTCCAAAATAGGTCGGACCAGAGAAACATACAAAAATTTTGTGGTATAAGGGTCAGTAAATTCCTTAGACCCTCTTTTGACAAATCCAAGAACTCCTTTGGCTTTATTTAAGATGACGATTTACATCGTCAGCGTACATTAGGACACGGGAATGAGATATGACTTCGGGAAGATTATTAATAAATAAACTTAATAACAATGGAACCAGGTGGCTGCCTTGAGGTACACCCGATGTGACTAGAAAAGGTTTAGAAAAAGAGGAGTTAAAGCAGAAAGTCTGAGAACGATAACAAAGGTAAGAATTAGTCCAGTAGACAAGATTAGTCGGAAACCCCAGGAGAGATAGTTTATGGATAAGGAGATTGTGATTATCTGAGTCAAAGGCTTTACTAAAATCAGTGTAAACTACATCAGTTTGGCACTGATTAGCAAATCCAGCAGTTACGAAAGAAAATTCGAGGAGGTTAGAAGAAACTGAGCGACGTTTTACAAATCCATGCTGAGATTCCGAGAACAAGGAACTACAGAAGTGCTGGAGCTGAGAGGTAATATTTTTTTCGAATAGTTTATGAATGGCAGATGAATTAGATATACAACGATAATTAGACACATCTGATTTCGACCCCTTTTTATGGACAGGAATAATGTAGGACTCCTTCCAGACGATGGAGAAATCACTCGAGTGACAAGTTCAAAAGTTTAAGGAGGGGCACACAAAAAGATTCAGCACAAAGTTTAACAACGGCACTAGGGACCAAATCCAGGCCAGTGGAGAACGAAAACTTAGACGATTTTAAGTTTTGC
Organism: Drosophila helvetica; assembly: GCA_963969585.1. Taxonomy (NCBI): domain Eukaryota; kingdom Metazoa; phylum Arthropoda; class Insecta; order Diptera; family Drosophilidae; genus Drosophila; species Drosophila helvetica. The sequence continues at coordinate 34,420,119 of OZ018402.1, read as the reverse complement.
AATCGATGAAGGGGGAAAAGATGCAATTTGAGCTTTTTAAAGGAATAGGATAAGAGTATAAGAGGCAAGAATAGAGGGAATGTTCATTGAGGGGACAGAGTAGCAACGTTGAAAAAAGGAGGCGAACAGTTACGTAATCATTATCAGCATAACTACCATTTAAGTGAAGAGACGAAGGAAATTGAGAAGAATTACGTTTAGAGTTAACAAACCTGAAGAATTGTTTATGGTCGCGTTTGTAGTTTAGCTTGCATTTGGCCAAGTATTTATTATAGCAAAGCGTATTAAATCTAGCAAAATTTCGATTTAGCAATTGAGTATTGGAGAAGTCCGATTGAGAACTGGATTTTTTAAATTTTGTATACATGCGTGATTTAAAATTCATCAGGTTGATTAACCTCGGGGTGAACCATATAGAGCCAAAGGATTAGTACAACTTAGCATGGTTTTATGCCGAATAGATCGACGACAACCAATCTGATCGCCTTCAGTAATTTTTTCAAACATGCTTTTAAAATGCATTCTTAAGTTGACGTTGTGTATACTGACTTTGCTTAGGCCTTTGATAAAGTCTCCCACTTTGCTTTAGTAGCCAAGCTTCACTGTTTAAGAATTCATTCCTGCCCGCTCAAATGGTTTGCATCATATCTTAAGCGGCGACAGTATGTTGTTATGGTGAATGGAAAGCAGCGGAATACTCGCCCTGACGCGATACCGCACACCATCCCATTTTTCTGGTAGGTGTTCCTTATTGTAGGTTTCTACTAGACTGGTTTTCTAGTCGACCCAGTTCTGCTCAACATTCATAGCTTTGGCTTTGTTGAAGAGTCTTCGCGAGGCATTGCACAGTTCTCTTAGTTTTGGGGGCCACCATTTAGGTTTCTTCCGGCCTCTGGTTTTACTACAGGGGCAGGATTTAACGAGCGCTTTTCTACAGGCGTCGGTCGGGTCGTAGCCTCCGTCGTGAATCCCTCTTCTGGGGGAGGATTCAAGGAGAATATGGCTTAGGTAATTTGAATACCGAGTCCAGTTTGTCCACCTGAGGTTCCGGAATTGGGTTGGACTCGTTACTGAGAAAGAGAGTACAGTTTCCACGTACCTATGGTCAGAGATGGAGTGTTCTTCTAGGACCTTCCAGGATACGATTTTCCGCTGTATCTCATGAGAGGCAAGAGTGAGATCCAGGACCTCTTTGCAGTTCTTAATTATGAAGGTGGGATCATTACCACGATTTAGTATAACCATATGTGTGGCTAGTAAGTAGCTGAAGAGGTACTCACCGCGTGTGGAGGAGGGTCCAGCAGGTCGTGACAAATGTATGTGGAGCAGATCCTCAGTGAGCACCCCTGGCCTTCAAGGCTTACTGCTGTATGGTCTTCATTGCTAAAATTTGGGAGCCAAAATAAGTACAAATCAATTTTTGCAAGAATGCAGGTGCGTGTATTATTTGTGGTTTCAGCTACATATAGCTTATAGTCTTGAATCCTCTGCCCGGAAACCCTGTTTCCTACGAGCCAGGGCTCCTGAATGAGGACTATATCGGCTCCACTCTTGGCTAGGTAGAGGAGGAGAATAGCGCATGCTACCTTACAATGGTGGATTGACAGTCCTGCAGGATTGTCAATGACATTCCTTTGGTTCACCTTCACCATTTTTTTGTCTAGGTCGCTATCTGGGGACTCCACCTCCGCCCCGAGGTCGCTTTCATCGGAGTCGTAGCCGTCCAGGATGTCATCTGACACCCTAGACCCTGCGTCCGATATTGCGGGATTGGCTTCCGCGTCCGGCGTCATTGTGGGCTCCAGGTCTGGCTCGACATTCGGATGCCTGCCCTAGGAATCTGGCTTGTGGGAGACCACGGTTACCTTCCTGTACCCGTAGTCCACCACACCGCCTGTTTCTTTAAGCCGCCCCACCGACTCCTCGTTAATGACGAGGATCACTTGGCGCCTCTGGTTAGATGCTTCCTCCGCATTGGCCACCTTCCAATTGTCTGTAGGAAGGTGGGAGTTACAGATCTGAAGGAGCCTGAGAATCCTCTCAGGTTCCGCAGGTTTCGCCGATACCCACACCCGAGGAGTGCCGAGGTCCTTTGAGATATTTTTTAATATTTTATAAATTGGCATATTTGGACCCACGAGTAGGCGGGAAGGGCTCAGTCACCCGAGGCATTGTCCGTATCCAGAGTCCGCATATTAGCGACCGAGCACCCCCTCGGTCATGCATCCCTCGGCTTGTGACAGTGTCCCCTTTGATTGGGGTGATTTAACTGAGAGTTTTCTTCTCTCCGCCCGACTACCGATAGCCAGAATCCTGGCAGAGACATGACCGTACCAGGACCTGTTACCAGCCCCCATCACAGGGAAATTATAGTCGCACTTCCGCCGGTGTACAAGTTAACACTACCCACCAATAATAATATTTAATTTACACAGTTACGGCAGGTTACGGTTCGCTCGTGATCCCTCTGTATTCTATGACAAACTTAACACAACCGTCTTTGGTTAGGGCTAGCCCTAGCCCAGGAGCACCTGTGCTCAAGCCAAAGCTTACAGTTATGGTGAGTCGACCCGATCTCCGTAATTTCCCCTGTAACAACTGACGGCTGACACCATTACCAGGGAAATTTATTTTGTGCCATCTTAATAAATATATTTTTGTTTACCCATCCTCAAATTTAACTCGAAAAAAATTGGTCAGGGCAAATACAAATTCGTATTCGTAATTACAGCTGACGCAGACCGATTCAATTATCAGAACGTTGTAAAAAAATTCATTTAGCGCATAACAGCACAAATAATACTAAATAACAGATCGGAGTATACTCGCAAAATTCGCGTAACAGAACAGCTGTCTAAACATTGAAGTTGAAGACTGAAGAATATGAATTTTTGACCATTAGAAATTCAATTTTAAATTTGCATGCTGTTTCTCAGAGTTTCTCAGACATGTTAAATACACAGCTGTTGCATCTAAGATGTCTTGATCTTTTTAAATAGCGAACCGTCGTTTTTTCTTCAAAACAAGTAATTGAACAAATATCACGCTGTATTGTTACGAAACAACCAGGTCAGCTGTTTTTGTTTTGTCAGAAACGTTGATAAAATTAAACATATCGATAAACAGAAAAGACCAAGAGAAGTATCGGTTGAAAAAGTAAGCCGAAAAAGTAAGTGAAAGCCAGACAGTATCTGAATGTCGCTAAAAGTTGCGAAAACCAGAGTACGCGATATTTCAATTCGTGCGAATGACAATATTCAAAAGCCAAACAATCTCTGGAATCTTATCATCCTTGTACCAAATACTCAAATAACATAGGGATATTGTAGAATTTTTAACGAATTTTATGAGTTTATGAGTTGTTGTGAGTCGGTGCGAGTATAATCGTGTCTCGGTAAGAACCATAGAGCACAACTGAACTGGCATGCCTCCCGGAATTTCAAGATTTCTACTGTTCTGAAGGTATTCTGAATGGACCCCCGTTTACGCTGAGCTGGGTATTCTTGTGGGACCTTGAGTCCGGTGGTCTGAGAATTGAACTCGCGTGTGGGCCCGGGTTTCGGGTCTGAGTCTGAGAGGAATGGGAGAGAATTAGGCGAGGCTCGTGGGCCCCACTCTGTAAATAATCGGCACGAAGAAATACAAATTAATATATTTCCATCGCCAATAAGAATACATATACTTAACATTAACAACATATGTAAACGCTAACGTTCGGCAGCGCTGCTGTGTTCTCTCTCTGCTAAGGGTTCTTCGCAGCTGCCGCTTTGGCTTCTTCTAGCCGCCGGTATAAATAAACATTATTAAATCAATTCGATCTCATTTTGTTTCTGGACATAAATAGGTGCCAAAAAAGCTTCACATCTTAAACATTGGTGACCCCGATGTGATTAAGGCCATTTGTTAATCGTGTTTCGTTAAAAAAAAATATAAATTTAGCAATACATTCGTTGCTGTGCAGTTATATATAAACAAATTCATTTGGTGCACAATAAAGAACAGTTTTATGTGCAAAGTCAGTGAGAGTGCCGGCCGTCTAAGAATCTGGCGAATCATTCGCAGGCAATAAAATCGACAAACTATCCGCCGTGGAAATCGACTTTCGCATCGATATGTTGGCAGAAATGCGAGAACAATTTAATAAGTCCTACAATGTGTTGGAAGCTCTCAATCAAGATGAGATTGGGAGTGAGATGCGCTACGACTGCGATACGCTCTTCATATCGTTGAAAGCTGAGTTGCTTACCACTCTCGAAATAGGCCACTCGCGCGCCGCTGCCAATTCAACCACCCTGCCAGGCCATGGCTCACAAGCATCGGCTTCCTGAGCTAAATGTGCCTAAGTTTTCCGGTGGATACGTGGAATACTCGGATTTTATGTCAGTATTAAAATCGGTAATTTAATCGGATGCGGACCTCAGCGACATCGAGAAGTTCCAGCATCTTCGCTCGTGCCTCGCAGATGTGGCTTTGGATTCGGTTCGATCGTTGGAGCTCTCCAGTGCCAATTATCGTCCAGCTCTGGATATTCTTGATAACCGTTTTAATAACAAACTACTTGTTTTTCCAGCACACATCAAGAAGATTCTGGGGCTCAAGAGGGTAGATTCGCCATCGCCTAAAAGGCTGCGGGAGTTTTCGGATGCAGTCAATATTCATATGCGTACGTTGCGGCCAATGGGAACAGATGAGGAGATCTCTGACTGCATGTTAATCAACGTGCTGCTGCAGAAGCTGGATGCTAAGACGCAAAGGAAATGGGAGGACACATTGTCGGATGCCATTCCTACCGCAGTCGAGTTCTACGAATTGGATAAGCGCTGCCAGAAAATTGAGAGCTTGGAATACGCTACAGCGCTTGTAGCGCTCAGGTGGGAAAAAACCATTCTACACCTCTTCTAAAGAAAACGTTTGTTGCTTCCAAGTCTTTCTCCGACCCGTCTAGATGCACCTTTTGCCATTCAGCGGGCCATGGAATATACTCCTGCAAGTTATTCGGAAATCTGTCCCCGCTGCTGCGCCACAAGGCAGTGAAGAAGCTTTCCCTCTGCTTTAATTGCTTAAAATCAGGGCATCGCACTCGCGCATGCAACAGTGGAAAATGTCGCATATGCGGCGGAAAGCATCATAGTTTGCTCTATTTTGAAGATCTGCAATGCACAATGCAAAGCTTTTCACCATCTACTCCGGATCCAGCGCTTCAATCGGAAGCTATTTCTGTAGTTCAGGAGTTTGCTGCAGCTCTTCACCTGCGTCTACCTCTCTTGCTGCCCAAGGTTTTCACTCTGATGTTGTGCTTCGCGCTACAGCCGTGGTTCTCGTTAAGAATCGGTCTGGCGTTTTAATTCCTTGTCGTGCCATACTAGATTCAGGATCGCAACTTCACCTCGTCACATCCAGGTTCGCCCAGCAGCCTCAGCTTAGGAGAACTCGATCGTCTGCACTTGTCTCTGGGCTCGGCGATACCAGCGTGTCCACTGAGGGATCCACCGTGAACATTTGCATGCATTCTCGCACGTCTAGCTACACAACGACTCTTACTGCTCTCATTGCCTCTACAATCACCGATTGCCAACCAAGTATGGGAGTCAGTGTATCCGACTGGAGTATTCCCTGGAATATTCAGCTTGCCGATCCTGCCTTTTTCAACCCTCAGCGAGTGTATCTCCTCATTGGTGCGAGCATATTTGATGATCTCCTCTGTGTACGGCAAAGCAAACTCACTGATGGCCTGCCTCTTCTGCAAAAGACCCGGCTCGGGTGGATCGTATCTGGCGGCGGACAAAGGGTAGCAAGCTCGGCGCTCTTGGGAATTCACAATTCTCCGGAGTCGGAATCTAGCATGGATTCAAGGTTGGATAAAACACTTCATATGTTTTGGAAAGCCGAGAATTGTGTGGAAGCAAGTGTAAATAGATTGCGAAGCGCACTTCGTGAGCCACTTTTCACGTTTGCCATCGGAGGAGTATTCAGTTCGTCACCCAATAAAACATAATGCTGATCTTTTAGGGGAATCTTAAGGGAATCCGTATCGACGATTCATCAATTTGGAGCGCAAATTGGATCGCAACCCAACGCTCAAGGAGCTGTACTCCGCCCTTATGAGGAAGTAAATTGATTTAAATCATATGTCGCCAGTCAAACCTGACTCCCGTGGCCTCTGCAAATATTTCTTGCCTCATCACTGTGTCCTAAAGGAGGACAGTACAACGACAAAACTTCGTGTTGTGTTAAATGGCTCTGCTGCAATATCAACTGGATGTCTTTTGAATGATGTGATGATGGCAGGCCCTGCACATTCAGCCTGCATTGTTTAACATTTTAATTAATTAAAGCATAATTTGAAAGAGATTGGAATTTTACGGGTCAGTTTTACTGCTGGTCGGACTCCTCAACAGCATTATCCTGCATACGAGATGAGCCAGCCAAATTTTAAGTTTTCGTGGCAAATCGAGTGGAATCAATACAGGAGTTGACGGCAACAATAGAATGGCGCTATGTTCTTCTACCAATCAGAAATCCGCACGGGTCTTCCGATCAAGTGCAACATCAGTGTATTCATTTGCTTCACTTCCAAGGCAATACACATGGAGCTCGTAAAGGACCTGACCACCGCTTCGTTTCTAGGCGCATTAAAGCGTTTTACTTCCACTCGAGGAAGGCCAAGTCAAATTTGGTCTGATCAAGCGACAAACTTCGTTGGCGCCAAGAACGAGTTTTTGGAGCAAAAGAAGCTCTTTATGAGCGACTCGCATATGAAGGATGTCCATGAATCTGACTCGATTGACTGGCGCTTCATCCCACCACGCTCTCCGCACTTTGGCGGATTGCGGGAAGCGGCCGTGAAGACTGCCAAACAACACCTGTACTGCTCAGTTGGGCCCTCTGTGCTTGGCTTCGACGAGCTGCGTACTCTGATCTGACAGATCACGGCAATTGTTAATTCTCGCCCTTTGCTCTCGATTTCAGAAAATCCTGATGATCTAGATATTTTGACCCCTGCTCATCTGCTTCTAGGGGGCCCGCATGAGACAATCGTCGAGCCTGACCTAATGAAGCTTTACTACAATCGTCTGGATGGTTGGCAGCGGTTCACTCAGCTGCTGCAAATTGTTTGGTGCCGTTGGCGCAAAAAGTACCTTGCTCTTTTGCAAGAGCGGTCGAAGTGGCGGAGTGCGTGAACGATGTTGTTCTGGTGAAGGACGAAAATCTTCCTCTTAGGCGTTGGCCACTGGCTAGAGTGGTCGATGTCGTCCAGGGCAAAGATGGCGTGTGCCGCGTAGTGGACTTGAAGACTGCATCCGGAACCATCAGGAGGGCCGTTACTCCGCTATGACCACTGCCCCTTAGGGAGTCTGTTGAAAGGCTGGCTTCCAGCGGGGGCCAGCAGCCAATATATCCTAACAGTACAATATAATATATTTCCATCGCCAATAAGAATACATGTACTTAACATTAACAACATATGTAAACGCTAACGTTCGGCAGAGCTGCTGCGCTCTTTCTCTGCTAAGAGCTCTCCGTAGCCGCCGCCTAGGCTCTAGCATTGATCTGCTGACGTTGCGAAATTTTGTGCTATGCTAATATGTCTGCTCATTGGATGCATATTCGATCCCGTAAAAATTTATCTGGCTAGGTAAGGGGCAAGCAATCGGCTTCTTCTAGCCGCCGGTATAAATAAACATTATTAAATTGTAAGTCTGACTTATCTCTTGTCTAGTCTCTGTTCAAGTGATCTCTCTCTCTCCATACGCGTTTAGCCTATCTCGAACTCTTGTTCCGCCGAACTTTCGGCCGTGTCCCGTTACCTCGAATCCCTAGCTTTGTTCGCTCTCCCAGCAGCGATCGTTGCGAGCCTCGCTTGTGGGATCTCTTCCGCCATTCCGTTTTGTCTCGCCGTTCGTTTGCGCGCGGCCTCGTAGGCTGATCCTCAATCTTATTCAGCAAAAATTATAACTATCATTACTGTTTTTATTTACTGCCGATGGTAAAGGAAATGTATTTGTCGCTTCTTGCGAATAAAGTAATTATACTACGCTCCATGCGTAGCTTATACCTAGGTGATAATTACTGAAACAAGATTGCTTACGCTTAGAATATATTATGGGGGGGCGCTAGAATAGCGCCTTTTTTTAAAGTGAACTGTATCCAGTAGTTGATATGTCTTCGTAATTGTATGTTAAAGTTAGTGGTTCAAAATGAACCAAGTTGTAATGAAAACTAATTTTTGAAAAAGCATACAAAGTGAGTCCCACCTAATCCCACCTCTAAACCTATTGTGTGTCGCAGATTAATAAATCCTTGTTAAAATGTATATGGTAATAAATTCCACATTTTACACTTCTTGAAATTTGACTTCATAGATCATAGCCTCAAATCCAATAATTTGAATTTGAAAACTTAATAACTTCCAGACGGTAAGCAGTAACTACAAAGTTTTTAGGTCCGATTGATAGCTGCATTTATCAGCTTTTCAGAATTGTGCATTTTAATACAACCAGACGTGAGATGCTCGGGTAATGTGAAAAAAATAAGCACAACCATTGAAAAAAACATGAAAAATAATACCAGATACTAAAAAATTCTATAAAAAAAAATACTCTGAAAAAACAAAATTTAAATACCAAAATCTATCAGAAAAATTCGGTTTGGACCATAGAGGTAAATTAATTGAAATATGACTAAATTAAAAAAAAGTCGGTGCCATACCCATTTTTTTTTGCAAATCCACTTCATATTAATTATATATATCCAATACAAAAGACTAAGCAGAAAAAATAATTTTGACCAGCAAAAGTGGTCTCTGGGACCATAGTGTGCTGGTCGCTGATCGCCGGGGTCGGACGAGAATGTATCTTGGCCGGGGTGTGGTCGTCTTCCTTGGTTAAAGTGTCCCGTGCTGGTTGGGGCGGAGCGTTTCGTCCGTTACTCGAAAGGGCCCATCGAACTTCGGGGCCACCTTAGCCACGAAGCTGTCGGATGCTTTTGATAACTTGTGCTGCCGCACTAGTACTTGCATCCCTATAGTGAGTCGCCATTCCCTTCGCCTCAGGTTATAGTGCTTGCTTAGATCGGCACTGGCGCGTTGGGCATTGGCCGATGCTACTGTGAAGATTTCCTTGAGTCGGTCGGTAGACACCTCTTCGTATTGTGAACTGGGTAGACGTGGTTCCAGCTTTTGAACAAGGAATAAAGGACTAAAACCCGTACTGTCAGACACGCTGGAATTGATAGCTAGGGATATTTCTGGGAGTAGTTCGTCCCATCTGTCCTGGTCTCCGTCCAGAAATTGTGAGACCATCGGATTTTCGTGATTGGGGCGGTGTACTGGAGCTCACAACTCAGCTGCTGGATGACTTCTTTAAAAATCCTGCTCGTAAACTGGGCGCCATTGTCACAGATAAAGGTTTTGGGCACTCCTCTCTTGAATCGATCTCAATAGGTTTGCCGTCGTCGCTTTTCTCAACGGTAAAAGCTCGACCCATTTCGAGAACGCGTCGAAGAATACCAGTAACATGGTGTTACCCCTCTTAGATCTGGGCAATGGGCCGACAAGGTCGGCGCACCATGTGGAGCACGGCTCGTCCACCCGGTGGGTCAGCATGTGTCCGGCGGGTTTCATTTGGCTGGCCTTGTAATTCTGACATGCCTCGCAACTTCGCACGTACTTGCCGACGTCACGGAACATGCCGGGCCAGTAATACCTTTGTGCGACATGAATTATAATTTTTCGTACGCCCAAATGTCCGCCGGTGGGTGCACCGTGGCACTCTCCTAGTACTCGCTTTCGGTGTCCAACGAGAACGCAAAGTTTCCAGGGGATGATGTTGTCGTCATCCGGCCGATGTCCTATGCGGCGGTATGTTGCCCGTTTTACAGGGTGTAGTGGAGGTATTCCTCCGGTGACGCTTCGACGGCTCGTACTTTCGCTGTCCATCATTTGCAGGGTTCCGTTTCCTTCTCTGTCCTTTGTGGAATTGTCAGTGGTTGACGCGACAGGGCGTCAGGTATAACGTTTGGTTACCTTTTCGGTAACGGATCTCGAATTGGTATTGCTGAAATTCGAGAGCCCACCACGCGATCCAACCTGAGGGACTCTCGATCGAATTTAACCATTTCAATGTTAAATGCTCGGTAGCTATTTTCAACTTGTATCCCTCAAGGTAGCGACGCCACTTGCGTACTGCCCATATGATCGCGAGATATTCTTTGCCTAGTCGGCGACGGTGATGGGCGATAGCCTTTTCTGCCCCTTCGATTTTCTGCGTAAGCACTCCGCCTAGTCCCACGTTACTCACGTCGGTCTGGACTGAAAGCTTGGTACTAAAGTCTGGGAAGGTCAGAGCGGTGCTCGCGTCAGCCGGTTTTTCAATTCTTCGAAGGCGTTTTTGTTGTGCCTCGCCCCCGTCCCATTTCTGGTTTTTCCTTAACAGCGCTGTCATTGGCTGCACCACGTCTGCGTAGTTGGGCACGAACCTCCGATGCCAGAAGGATATCCCTAGGCAGCGTCTAAGTTCCCTTAACGTTTTGGGTGGATGAAGATCCATGACCGCAACGATCTTGTCCGAGTCGCTGATGACATGTCCGAGATACTTGAGCCGTCTTTGGAAGAATGCGCACTTAGCCCCGTTGATCCGTGAGTTGACTGCTCGGAGTCGCCTGAATACATCCCTCAGATTTCGTACGTGCTCTTGGAAGTCCTGACTGACGACGATAATGTCGTCGAGGCAGGCGAATGCGTATGGTTCCATGTGGCGGAGGCGGAATGTAGCCCGAATGGCATGACACGCCATTAGCCCCGCCCAGGTACGGTGAAGGCCGTGTATTGCTGGCTCCGAGGTTCCATGGGGATTTGCCAGTACCCAATCTTGAGATCTTAGGTGGATATGAACCGTGCGTTCCTTAGTCTCTCTAGGATATGATTTATGCGTGGAGTAGGGTAAGCGTCTAGGATTGACCGGACGTTGAGCAACCTGAAGTCGACGCACATTCACCAATCGTTTTTCTTTTTCTTGACCACGACAATCGGAGTGCTGTACGGGCTCTTGGAAGGCTCGATGATCCCTTGCTCTATCAGCTCGTGTTGATCTGCGTGTTGATGATGCGCTGTATCTCCGGGTTCTTCGGATAGTATCTACTCTTGATCGGACGATCGTCTTTCATAGTGATGACGTGTTGAGTGATCTGAGATACCCCGGCCAACCCTTCGAATTTTGGTAGCTCTTCACTCAAGAACTCGTCGAACTCTGTCAGGATATCATCTGGCCAGTTGGCCGTCGCTTCTGTGTCGGTGGGGCGCCTTTGCCAGCGTCTAAGTAGTGGTGGTCGATCCGTGTCGAAATTATCTGCTTCTGTAAACCCTTCGTCGTTCTGTCGCACCCTGATATGGGATCACTGAACAGTGGGAATACGAACCTTAAACGCCTCTCTTTAGCGGACACCACCTCTGATTTTGTGCCTAGCGTCTTTCGCTGCCTCTTGCTGCCTGGATTGCGCTAGTCCTGAACCCTGTCGACTGATTGTTTGCTCCGCCTCCGTCCCGTTGAGCCTTTATCTCGTGATCTAGTGATTCCTTGGTGTACTTCTGGGATTCCACTGTATATTCCCAGGAGATTCTTGTCTGATCCGGTAGTTCCCGCGCGCTGCCTTGTCTCATCCCTGGGTCGGGCCATAGTTCCTTTGTACTATCCTAAGGATCCTCCGTGCGTCCCGGTCGTGTCCCCGTTTCTCCGCGTTTCTCGGTAATTCCTGTGCGTTGGCCTGTGGTTCCTGAGCGACCAGTTGTTGTTCGACTGGGATTCATTTACGTTAGCCTGTGATTTCTGTGGGGTTCCTTCGTAATTAACACATCCGTAGTTCGCATTCGGCATGCCGAGATATAAAGACTGTTTATTTATTGGTTCTTTATTGAATGAATCTTAGATATATTCTTATGCCTTTGAAAGGCTAACACCGCGAAGCACCGCTGTCGGTGACGACGGTTGCACCGCGGCTGAATTATATATTATATATATGTATGTGCCCGCCGCTACAGGCAGTGGGAGCACAGGGAAGAGTGTATGCGCGCATGAGGCAGCTAATGTTCTGAATTTTGGTTGGCTTCTGGTTGGTCGATCGTCTTTCCGACTTCGCATTGCAGCGTCGCACAGTAGGACATCAGACGAAAAGAGCTGGCAAAAGTCAAAGAATTTATGAGCGCTTTGGATAAAATGAATACACGCATCTAATATAAATTTCCCAGAGCCTTCGAAAATCAAAATCAAAATTTTCAAGATAGTCTGACTCTTAGCTTAGGAGATATGAACATTCAAAGTTGAAAATTATTTCAGTGTGCACAAATGTATTCAACTTCTTTTCACTTTCTGCATCTTTGAGGATAAATTAAAAGTAAACTGCGTTACGTATGATTCTGTTTTTAGTGTGTCCTTTTAGGTAGGGGGAACATACCACTTATGGGCCCCGCTTCGTTTTTGCCTCATAACTTTTGACCAAGAGTATATTATACAAACTTATGTACACGAATTAGAAGCTAGATGTCTTAGGTAAACGTCAGTGAAAAGTTTAAATTGATTCCTTCGAATATAAAAAAGTTATCAAGAAAATACAAATTTTATAGCCTGTATTGGGCCCCCTTGAAAAATCCTCGAAAAATTAAGAAATATGAAAAGAAAACACGACAGATAAAGAGAAAAATAAAATGTGTTTATTTTCAGAGCTTTCACTGGCCTCCTCTTTCTTGCTGCGTTTAGCTGATAGCTTAGAAAGTTAAAATTAAGTTTTTATTAAATTAATTGATTGATATGAATATATTTAATTAAATGATTCGGCCGGTGTTGACGTAAAATGCATGTTGACGTAAAATGCATAAAAACAGTGTTAAACGAGGGGGAACGTTGTGAGCCGCGTCTACGCGTCTACGCGGCTTTACTTTATACCCGGTACTCAGTCAGTATATATGTATGTGAGCTTGTTGTAATTTATTACATGTTCGCAAAAGGAAAAAATTTAATTTTAGCCAAAAAAAAAAAATTTAAGTCGAACCTTTTCGGAGATTTTGATCTATTAGATGTTTCCATATTTGTTTACATACATTTTTTACATCTGCCATTTCTACATGTTTTCATCTACTTCCTACATATACATACACGACTGTGTGCGAGAGAGAGAGGGAATCAGTCTGCGCTTGGAAGGCCACTGAAATTTCATTTGTTCCTTCTGACTATATTTATGGTCCGATCTGATCCAAATTCAATACTCTGATAGATATAGTCATTTTCTATGATTCTGCGTTTTTTGTTTTCCCGTATCTTCAAAATTGTAGATTTTCATCTTTTGTGGGGGCGGAAGGGGGCGTGGCCAAATTTTGAAATACACTTGTAGTGACGTGATATCACAGGAGCATGGATAGAGAGTTTGGTTGCTCTAGCTCTTATAGTCTCTGAGATCTAGGCGCTCATCTGGACGAATGGGCACAGCGTCCAACCCTGTGTGTGAGAGAGAGCGAGAGGGAACGATGCATTTTGAAATGGTTTTCTTCATTGTGGCTATGTTTATGAGTCGATCTGATCCAGATTCAACACTCTGATAGATATTGTCATTCTCTACGATTCTGCGTAGTTTTCTCGTATCTTTAAAATTGTGCATGCCACAGATTTTCGTCCTTGGAGTGGGCGGAAGTGGGCGGGGCGAAATTTTGAAATACACTTGTAACAGTGCGATAGGACAGGAGTCTGGATACAAAATTGTGTTCCTCTAGCTTTTATGGTCTTTGAGCTATAGGCGCTAATGAAGACGGACAGACGGACGGACAGACAGACATAGCTATATCGACTCGGCTATTGATGCTGATCAAGAATATATATACTTTATGGGGTCGGAAACGCTTCCTTCTGGGTGTTACACACATTAATTTTTTGCACAAACCTAAATACCCCTTTACTCTTCCAGTACCGGGTATAAATATGTCACGATAACATAGACAATTATATTAAGCAGTTTCTTGACCAAACACACACAAAAACAGGGGGCTCACAACGGGCTATATGAGGTGGCCCGTACTTGGAAATAACAATTCAAATCAGATCAGGCGTTTGGTTTCTAGATCGATTTAAGTGACCCTACCTCGCACGAAAAACATGCAAAAAAGGACTGTCGCAGGTGTTAAATTCCATACAAAACGCGTATTTTTCGAGAGTGGGGATTATAAACATAGGTAAAGAAATATTCAAATATTCAATATACAACAAATATCTCAAGAAATTTTGATGAACTTTTTGTGCAAAGTCAGGTCAAAGCTGAAAAACAGGCCAAGAGATAGGTACTAGTGATATGAACTCAAAGGTATTTAAGATCATATCACTAGTACCTAATAATAAAATAAACAGAAAACTTGTAAATGCAACAAGTCATATAAGTACTGATCATTTATCGGAGGCACTGTCAATCAAATATAAGAAACGACAAGGAAAACAGGAGGTCGTATATTACAAAAGCTCTTTCTAACGCAAGTCCATTGAAACTGGACAGGTTCAAGAATAGCATCCTCACGTCACCAGGTTCACAACCGAAGACGTACACATCTGAGAAGATTTTTGCATTGTTTTTAGATCTAGTAATGTATAAGAAGAAATATTCAATATTGCGGAATTCCTTAATCCATCATAATCTACACATTCTGCCTGAATACAGAAACATTACACAAGCAAAACTAAAGGCAGTGCCGGAATCAACAATAACGACGGAGACATCAGCGGAAGTAAAACTTCAGGACCTGAATCTCACATTGATCAGCAAATGGGGCTGTGATGGATCTTCGGGGTGAAGTGAATATAAGCAAGCAATATCCACAGACGATAAAGCCATAATAGATTCTAACATGTTTATGGCTTCTCTTGTACCCCTGCATCTTAAATCGGATACATCGGAATATTGGAAAAATCCTCGACCTTAGTCTGTTCACTATAGCCACCCTATATTATTCAAATAATCTTCGGAGTTAATAAAGTCCAGAGTAAACAATATTAAGAAGCAGATTTCTAATATAAGGCCGGTAAAAATAATCAAGGAAGAAAAAATCCTTCATGTCAATTTTGAATTTTTCCTTACAATGATTTTGCAAAAAAAAAAAAACGGATTTTAAAAATGGATGATTCCATAGTTGAAGAGGAAAATTTGGAATAAGGTATTTCCCCATTGCATGAAAGAATAAGATACCATTCTGAGAGAGGGAGAAACACAAAACTCATCACGGAAACTCATCACGGACATTCTTTGAAAAAGTCGAAATTACTGCAGAAATAACTGGTGTGGATATTGACATAATCAAGAGATTGGGTGTCATTTTGAATGTTTTAAACTGCAAGGAAAAAATTAACATCCACCCAATTTGGTGAATATGCCTCGAAGACTGCAGAGCTGTTACTGGAAAAATATCCTTAAAAGAAGCTTACTCATACGCTTCATAAAATTTTGGCACATGGTCAAATTTTTAATTGAATATTAGAGTTTACCAATTGGAGATATGTCAGAGGAAGCACAGGAAGCAAGAAACAAGGATTACAAGAAATACAGGTACATGAATACGTGCAAGATATCACGAAAAATCCAAAACGGGGTTCTTTTCAACATGTTAGCAGCCTCATCAGTTCCATATATTTCATCCATTAGACATGTGGGATCTCAAAAAAAATCGGCAAATAGTTAATTTTTAGAAATGTGAAGTTTGTAAAATATTCCTCCCTCTAAATTGGAAGTGAAGGCATATTTTACAGAAAACAATAAATTAAACCAAATTCCAGAATACAAAAAAATATTTTTTTTTTGTTAAATCAGATTGAGCTGAAAAAAATGATGCAAAATAATTATGTATAGTAAAATTGACCAATAAAAGTACTTTATGCACCGACAACAAAGTTCAACTTTGGCTTTTTATAGGTAAGCTTCTAAACAATGTAGCGCCATGTAATCTTCAATACTAATTATGGAAGATTTATCTTTCAAATGCAGTTTTTGTCTTGAAAATATCTTTATTCATTCACTTGCCTGTACATCTTCGATACATCTGCTGTTAAGGCGAAGCGACTTAAACAAAATTTGATGAGAGATAACACCAATTCCCTCTAAAAATGTCATTTAATTATTGCGACAAAGTAGTCGTCGCTGACGCGTCGAAAATGACTCTAAGTTTGGTTGAGGTTGTAAATTCAAACTGATTTTTGTTTCTTAGATTTTGACCTTATATGTACAGTTTACAGCATGTTTGAGGTACAATCTTGTATTCTATTATTATAGCTAGACCTACGGAACGGGTACATCGTAACCGTTTTGGGGTGACATTTTGAGTTCAAATATAAGTATTTTTGGACTGCATTAGATATATAAGTGTCTCTAGTCCACTTGACTCGGGTTTGTCTTGTATGTCTTGAGTTCACAGATTATTTCTCCGCTCACACGTTCCTCAGTTATATATAGATCAGTTTTTGTGTCTACATCAGTGAACGTGTGAAGACTCTTGTTCTTTAGATATATTAGATATATAGAAAATATGTTCTGCCTGAACACTCAGGACGCATTGATGTAGTATGCCCAATAGGAAGAAAATTAGCAGGCTGCTGGCTCGTTATGCTGCTGAGAACCCAAAAATCAGGGATGAAACTATGATTGCTTAACCTAGAGTACATTACATATGAGATGCACTTGGACATACCTGTCTTGAACCTGCACCACTGCTGTGGTAAGGATCACGTGTTCGAGCTCAGTGAAAACATGGTGAATCAGCCACCGATGTGACGAATCCTGAACTCTATTGGCCTGACTTTGTGAGTACAAATTCTGAGTTGTATTTGGAGCTGCATATCTTTTTTTTGTCCATTCATTATATTCCGGCACTCGAAGAGTATAGGGGTATATTAGATTTTATCACCGGTTGTGTGTAACACCCAGAAGGATTCGTTAAATATCGAATAAAAGCTAGAGCAACCACCTTTTTTATCCGGATACCTGTGATATCACACTGTTACAGGTGCATTTCAAAATTACGCCACGCCTCCTTCCACCCACACAAAAGACGAAAATCTGTGGCATGCACAATTTCAAAGATACAAGAAAACTAAAATCGAAGAATCATAGACACTGACCAAATCTATCAAAGTGTTGAATCTGGTTTAGATCGGATCATAAATATAGCCTCAATGAAGAAAACCATTTCGAAATGCATCGTTTCCTCTCTCTGTCTCTGCTGTGACCATTTGTCCAGATGAGCGCGTACATCTTAGAGAGCTAAAACAACCAAACTTACTATCCATGCGCTTGTGATATAACACTGTTTCAAGTGTATTTCAAAATTTGGCCACACCCCCTTCCGCCACCACAAAGGACGAAAATCTGTGGAATCCCCCATTTTTAAGATACGAGAAAATTAAAAAAACAAAATAATAGAGAACGGTCATATCTATCAGAGCGTTGGGTCTGGATCAGGTCAGATCATTATTATAGCCAGAAGGAACAAATGAAATTTCAGTGACCACGCAACGCCTTCCAAGCGCTTGGGATAAGTCCCACGATGACCAGGGCCGCGTCGTCTGATACCGCACTGAACGCGCAGGCATGGCGCACAGACGGTGCGTTGCCTCAACTCCTCGCATATAACTGGGAACATTCGTCGTTTTGGACCGACTGGTGAAGCTGGTGATCAGCTTCCTCCTTTCTTGTTTTGGTCCCCTGGTGTTAAGCACTGACCCCTGCGGAACTCTGGCTGATACTTTGTACGTTCTTGTGCCCTAGCTCGTCTCATAGAACAGTACCGTCGCTAGCTGTCTACCGTACCAAGAAGGTAGGGTGGGATCCGAAACGACCGTAGCGTCTCAATCGCTCCATCGTTCTTGCCCAGGCTGTCGTGTTGCAGGCATTCTTAATGTCAAGGGTGTCGGGAGTCGATCTGTCTTTCCGAAATCCATACTTATTATCCGATAGACCACCGGCTTCTCCAATAGCGTGACTGAGCCTACGTGCTAGCAGCTTTTCGCACACCTTCACTTTGTTGTCTTGGAGACAAATTGGCCTGTACGAGGAAGGCTCGCCTGATGGTTTGCCTGGTTATTAAGCAGCAGCAGTGTTTGGATCTTCCACCTGTTTGGGAAGTGTTTCAGCTTCCTGTTTGGAATTGAGTCAGGGTCTGGTGCTTTGTTTGCTGGGCAGACTTATCCCGGCTTCCAACACCTCGGCTTCGTGGTCGCTTCTGGTGTAGACGTTTAGTGTGTAAACGTGAACATAAGGTCTATGATATACCCTGCGCCTGCCCTACAGAAGGTTTTCTAAGAGCCTTTGTTCAGCAAGGCTAAGAAAGAGAGATTTCGCCCTCTTGCGTTGGTGACTTGACAGCCTCACTCCTGGGCCCACGCGTTGAAGTTCCCGACGATCAGATCTTTCTCACGTATCCTTGCATCGTGGGCTATTTTCTCGATGATCTGCCTGTAGGATTCGAGGTCTAGACTGGGTTCTAGGTGGCAGCGGTATACCCATAGGATTCCAGCTCTCGCTCGCACGAATCCATTTCCTGCCGTCACGATGCAGATTTTCCACAGATCGCCTCTACGTGCCCACAGGGATGCCTTCCCCGTTCTGTCCGTCATCAAGATTTCGTTATCTCCCGTTTTATACGCCCCGCTGAGAATAGCCGGGTCCAGTTTGTGGTCTCTCACCGTCTGCAGGAGCAGGTCTTGTGTGGCCCTACAGTGATTCAGGTTGAACTGCATCGTCGCCTCCTCGGATTGCGGCTGCATAGGGGGCTTCTTTTGCGACCTATTGGTAGCTTTTGCGCCTTACTTATCCACCCGGTCGGCTGGATCAGCCTACGCCACGGTTCCGTCTGCAATATGGCTTCCTTCTTCCAGACGGTCGGTGTATGTGTCTGTTGCTTCTCCCGTTCCCCGACGTCCCGTTGACCGGGACACCGTCTGAGCGCGGTATCGGAGGTTAGTCGATACCATGACCTTTCCCAGTTCCGCCTGACGTGCTACGCCTGGAATTATGCAATCCTCTTCACATCTCCCGCTCAGCCTAGGTGTATGCAGTTCTTTTCGCAATTCGTTGCACACAGACAGCTGCTGCTTGCTATTGTGGTTTTGTAGCCGATAAGTGCCAGCTGAAGGTTTGGTCTACTATCCAGCACCATCGAGGCCAGTCAGATCTTTGGCAGTCGAAGAGGCGAACGAAAATTGAAAATTGCGCGAGGAAATTTGTTTTTGTGTCCAAGGCAAAAAAGAGCGTGGAAATTGTGTCTGGGTGTCCCCTCCACCCCTCTTCGCGGGAAGGAGCCCCGTTTTCACTGCCTTTTTTCACTCTCCTGGAGCTGCATATCTGTGCAAGAGTGTCTGATGACCCTTTAACAAACTCTGCACTCAGAGGATGACACTGAGAAACCGTATGCCTAAATTGAAGGCAATTAATGCACGATTGCTTGCCTTTTTTGCAAAATCGAGCCCCAAATCGCCCAAATCCATGACGATTACCGATCAAAGGGTTGACGCCGCAATATATGCACATGGGGTCGCCCAATCTTTCAGCTCTTGCGCAAGAAAACGATGATTTCTTGCTGGTCGAAGACTTGTCAAACTTCGGTTTCTTTCTTTGTTTGGGTGACTCCTCTACTTAAAGGTGTTGGTACCGCCTAATTAATGTTTTGGCACAATCAGACCAGATTGGCTGCTCATTATATATCGATTTTGTTGGTCCACTTTTGATAACGTCAATTGTATTATCATGGCTTCAGCTACCTCTCGCTCGTCTCCCAACGATAAAGGTGACTCGAAAATTACTGAAATTGTATATATAACACTAGTCAACACGACATTTCCGCTGTAACCAAAAGTGCATTTTTCTGATAGATTTGGGGACTTAAAAATTTGTAAGCAATCATTGTATTTTTTTTTAAATCTGGTATATTTTTCATATTACATATCATACATCTGGTTGTACCAAATTTTTGCAGTTATAAGAAGCTGATAAATGTAGCTATAAACAGAAGCCAAACATTTTGTACATGCAACTTACAGTCTAGAAGTTATTAAGCTTTCAAATTCAAATTTGATCATTCTTTGCGGTATTTTTTCGAAAATTTTGACTTTGAAAACTTAGGAAAAACAAAGAAAAATATCACTTGACCTTTTTTTTTTGGTCTTAAATAGGTAAATTAATTAGGCGTCGTAAAAATCGAGGCATTAACGGCTTAGGTGCAGCCGTTAG
The DNA here is from genome assembly GCA_963969585.1 of Drosophila helvetica. Classification (NCBI taxonomy): domain Eukaryota; kingdom Metazoa; phylum Arthropoda; class Insecta; order Diptera; family Drosophilidae; genus Drosophila; species Drosophila helvetica. The sequence goes on along the minus strand of OZ018402.1, from coordinate 34,399,878 downwards.
AGCTTAACCATAAAAAGCCATCAGTCTTTAAAAAAAATGAAATCTCGAAATCTATCAGAAAAAGTCATTTTGGGCCAAATCGGAAATGTCGTGTATGCTAGTGTAATTTTTTGCGCTATTTTTTCCCAGAAATCTCAGTAAAAGTCGAAAAAAAATTATTTCTTCTGCAGAATTTTTTGGTTTTAGATAGTTAAATTAATAAAGCGTTCCTTAAAATGTCTTTTGTAAAAAAACGGTAAAAAATGCGGCATTAGAAGGTTTGGTCAAACGGTTGCAAATTAGACGTTTATCTATATACTTTTTTTGATTATCATTTATAACAAAAATTAAAATATTCTTAAATTATAATGAAACAGATCTTTAGGTGGAAAAGTTTGCAATAGAAATTTACAAGCAATCGTGGTTATACTGATACCAATTCTGACTGGCTACTGGCTACTGTGTTGGCTTTCGCGTAAATTTACTGATTTACTGGGTATCCAGCACAGCGAAAAATAAAAATTACTTGCAAACATCATATTAAAAAAACTGGCCCGAAATTTTTCGCTTGCATGTTACTGGCCTTAGTATCCATCAAGCCTAACGAAATCCACAGATTGTTATCGATACTTGGCCCAGCGACACGATTGTGGACTGAGAGAACAGCTGATGTTCCGGCAAGTAATATATGAATATGTGACTATTTTTACTGAAGTAAAAGTGAAAGAGGTAGATAGAAGCACGGAGCCGGTCTGAGGGTAAATTGCCCATCATTTGGGTCTGGAGTCGAGGCTTGCACTTAAAGCAACGAGTACACGACCTGACTGCCGCCCGGTAGACGTCCTGAGCATTCACTATCCAAACACGTTGACTCAGGATACTCACGAGTGCTCGTGGGCCGGCATGAAAATTCGTTTGATGCTGAAAGCGAACATAAGTCTGCACAAACTGCGAGCGTCTAAAAAAAAACAAAGGAAACTTGGCATTATATGATACAGGAGCGTAAACTAGTCGCCCCCAAACTCCCAACAACGAAAAAAAGCACCAAGTCTCCGCCTCTTCATGGATGAAGGGATTTAAACGGGATACTCATTTTCTTGTACGATTTGTAAAATTTTTAGAAAAACCTCGTCGTATTTTTTCAAAGTTGAGACTTCTTTTTTTGCATTTTCGGATGAAGCGGAACATGAAAAGGAACACTTTAAGCTGTTTGAGGTGTGACAAGTATCCCTCGAATACGTCTACTAAATAATTTGATTTAGCAGCCCTGGTCAATCCGGACGATTTCTTCCAAGTTATCATCTCCAGCTCATCTTCGGAAAGTTCGAAGTGGGAATTTCTGGGCCAGATCTGTTCTTCATCCTTCAAAACTCTGGTCCACTAAAGCAGCAACAGCCTCTCGAAATTATGTCCGCTGGGTTCTGTTTTGTGGGAACATGCCGCCAAGTAGCGTCACCTGACCACTCTTGAATCTCCGCTACTCGGTTCGCGACGAAGGTTGACAACGACGAAGGGTTTTTTCGATTGGAACCTGGAGCAGCGATTTGAGCCGGTGACAGAGATCTGCGAAAAGGTTAGCGGCACATAACTCAAGCCTTGGGAGCGTTTTCGTTTTGAGCGGCGCTACTTTCGACTTTGCAGTCAACAACGAGATCTTAAAACCTTCTGCAGGCGTTCTACGTATATAAACGCTGGCTGCATAAGCTCTCTTGGATGCGTCGGCAAAGGCATGTACTTATATCGGTGACATGGGATCAATATGCACAAATCGTGCCATAATAATAATTGAGTAATCTTCTCTAACTGACCCAAGGATTCTTTTAGTAAGTTCCATGCTGTTTCCAAGTGCATTGGAATTGACTCATCCCAATCTAGCTTATTAAGCCAAAGCTCCTGCAGTAGGATCGTTTCCTTTATTACTAAAGGACTTAATAAGCCAAGAGAGTCAAACAGTTTTGATGTCACCGATAATATGTTCCCGTTTTGGCGCTTGGAGACCCATGACTGACGTGTTAATTTGGAACTTAAAAACGTCTCCGTGTGGCAGCCACGATATTCCCATCCCATCACCCATCTCGGATGCGGTGACTCAAACCCAGCGGTTTGAAAAACCTGAACCGCATCAGACTTAATTGTTTCTAGCTCCTCTACGCAACCAGCACCAGTCAACATGTCATCATTAATGACTCTCCAACATAAAAGTCGGATTCAATAACTTCAGCAGCTTTGGGGAATGAGAACTTTGCAGACACGCTCAACTTCTTCAAACAACGAATAGCCAAAAACGGGGCTGGTCCAGTCCCATATGTTACGATGTTGAGCTGATATATTCTCAACGACTCAGAAGGGTCTCTTCTCCACTCCACGCCAACCAAGACTTGGCGATACATTCTCTTAACATGGGCTGTCAAGGCGTACCTGTATAGTCTGCCGCCGTTTGCTGTTAAATTCCGTTGCTGTTAATTCCAAACGCTTTTTAACCGTTAAAGACTGTTAAAATCAATGATTTTTGGTATTTTTTTAAGGAAAAATAACGGTTATATGTCGGCTAACGTAATTTAATGGCAAAATTCGGCATAGGAAGGATTGGTCAAACGGCTGCAACTTAGCCGTTTATCCATCGTTTCTTACATACTTACATACCAGATCTTAAAAAATTCTTTAAAAATACCTATAACTTAAAAAAATACCATAAATCCTAAAAAAATTGGAAATTTCAAAATCTATCAGAAAAAGTTGGTCAGCGGAAAGGTCGTGTTGACTGGGGTTATCAGCTGATCAACTCTTAAAATCTCGCAAAAAGGTTCAATGAGGTTTTAAAGATTTTTTTTTAATTTTCAATATGTATGATGCATTAATTTCAAGAATTTAAAATCAAAATTACGACACATTTACATACAAATGTTCACTTTATGCCAAAGAAAAAGACTTCTGAACCATAGTGCAGCGTTTTTGTATAGAGTTTAAGTGGGTTTACAGTGGTGAGATTGAAATAAAAAATATTTTTACGAAAAGCAAACATATTGCACGATGGCGTTTACATTTAAAGTAAGCTATGAAATTAAATAGAGTACACTTAATTAATCCGTTATGTTTTAATATAATTTGAAATCAAATAATATGTCAAATTTACGATATTTATTTAATATACAACTAAATTATATTTGAACAGATTAAAACATTAAAATTGGCAATTTTGTACATAAACTACTTAGAGGATGTTCTGGATGGAGATCAGGATGAAAAAGACGTGTTTCTGGCGGAGCTAAATCCGGACCATCGCACAATATGTAGCAATCAGAAAAAGTGTCTGAAGAATGATTTTCAAGTAAGATTAATTTATAACAATGATTATATTCAGTACTCACAGAATACAGGGGTTTTATAATTGAATTTGAGTAAATGTACATAACAGCCAGAAGAACACGTTTCCGTCCCCATAAAGTATAAACAGATATTCAAGATATGCATCAACAGCCAATATATTATAGCCATGTCTGTCTGTCCTTCTTGATTATCGCCAAGATCTTAGAGAATATTGCAGCTATAGCGACCAAATTTTGAAGATCGAACACTTGGCAAAATGAGTAAATTGAGCTTTCTTTTGGAACTCTTGCACCCATATTCTGTGCTTTCTTATTTGCACTTTTTTTTTTGTCGAATACCATATGCATTGCTATCAACGCCACAACTCTAATACTTTCCGTCTGCATTTTTCAATGTCTGCTTTCTGAGAATTTTTTCGTTATGTTGTTCGTTACCTACAAAGCTAGTTAGTAGGCAAATTGTTCTGGTTTTGACTAGTTTAATTGGATTTGTGTCCAGACTACGATGATATCAAACTAAAAACGACCAATTCAGCGGCATTAAAATAATAACGAGCGTAATTTAAAAGATATCGCAATGAGATTTGGAACATAAGATGTTTGTTAACAACTGGATGACTGTACAAAATTTCAGTAAAATCGGTCAAATCAAAACCTGCTGTGACCGTCCGATCATAACGAGTAGTACATCAATCGAAAGGAATTGTAACAACTAATAGGATTGCATACCAAGACTTTGAAAAGTCTTAATGGTTCACGAGAAAGAGCGGTGAAAGTACAAATTTAGAAAATTTGAGCTGTTGGGGCCGGTGGAGGAGAATGTTCCATTTTTTTTACATCGTTGTATTTTTGATAAAAATTTTCGTTGAATGACACCTAATTTGTTGAAATCCGATGCTCCGTTCGAAAGAATTTGGGGGACTTTTCAAAATGTCCGGGTCTTTTTCTGTTTGATATAAAACGTTATTTTAGTGTCCTGGAATCATTTTATCTATGTTAAACAGCTCGATAAAAGAAAAATTAGTTCTGCAACTTTTGGAAAAACTTGCAAGTTTAGCGGGAAAACAGCTATAAAAAGCTAAAAGCTAGCTTCAAAGCCCCTGAAACTAGAGACTTGTGCTATACGTCGCGTCGTTGAAAAGGCGTTTGAAAATCCTATGCACTCTTCCAAACAAATTTTGTCTAAATACCATAGACTAAAAACGATGGCCAACAAAAAAAACTTAACTTTTTTTTCACTTCTTGGTTGATTTCTCGAAAACGACTCTAACGATTTCTTTTTAAATTTATTTATTTCCTTATTCGCCAACGGAAAAATACCATAACTGGGTAAACTAACTTAATACTATCTTAAAAAATAACAAAAAAACAAAAAAAAGAAAATTAATTATGAAAAAGGAAAAAATCTGCAAGCAGCTGTCTGACGGCTCCTTTCGTCTGGACAACCGAATCGCGCTAAACCACACACTGCTTAAAATTAGAGCTGAAAAATGAAACAAAAAGGTTTGCTATGCCACTATTAGTATTTGCGCTAAAGGAAGAATGCTCGTTGATCTTTTTGAATTCAGAAAACGCCAGAACGACCTGGGATTGACTTTGAGTCCCCTTTCAACATCCACAATATACTGGTTATATAAAAATTTGTTTAAAAAACAAACTTACGCGTATGCTGCACATACCTCGCCCAATCAGCAGGGTCACGGGAGTTACTAAATCGTTTAAAAAACTTATTACGTAGATTCTTGTATCTCACCAGACCCTTCGTATACCACGGTAGCCTATAGGAGCCACGCAATCTTGTGGAAGCATTCTTATCTATAATATGATGAATGCTATTCAGGAAAATATTATATGAAGTGTCATCAATAGGATGCGAGAGAACAACCGCCCAGTTAACATGTAACATGTTATCACGTATAGCTCTCAGCCTTACGTCGGTAAAACAGTATTCTGAATATGATTCCGCCCTGGGCGATTACCAATGGAATTTAGCGACGAAAACCAACGCCTATGATGCATGTCACATTCTGCAATAGGCAGTACGCAACACGAAACACAACCATCGATATCCGAACTAACAAAAATTAAATCTAGAATCTTTTTTAACATATTAAAGACATTATTGACGTGGGTTAAGCCCATACTAAAACAATCATCCAGAAAAAGAATCTTGTGTGGCAAATGCACATTGCTCGGTATCATAGCCGACTGTGGATCGGCAGACCACATCAACGAACCCAGATTGAAGTTGCCAACCACGCAGATATGCTGGCGGTCCCTTAAATTACCGTTGGCAATATTCTGCGTGTGCGCCTCTTAAATGTCATAACTGATATTCGTAGGAATATACGATGCGCTGTCCACTAACGTCTCCGACTGACCGGCCACCGACACACCAATCTGATCCAAGACAGAGTCGCCATCAAGGAGACAAATCAGATCACAATGTAGTGTGCGTCTAACGGCCACAATGACCCCACCCCCTCGCAGCGCTTCGTTTTGGCACAGTTTTTGTCCTTTGGATCTGGCCACGTCCATCGGCATACTCCCTGGAAGTGGCGGTGCCGGCCGGTTAGCGGCCACGAAAGTAGGATCCAGAGGAGGGTCAGGTACATCACACACTGCAAGAGGGGCGAGGCTCGTGCGCGAAACTTGTCCACACGTCGTAGCCCGCAACAGCAGCACACCATCCTCGTTCAGTAGATTGGTCAAGGCAACGGTAAGGAATACCAATCCAGGTGTTGGTACCGAAGAGCGTGTTCCATGTAAGAGCGAGCGCCGCGCTGCTGACTCTCCCCAAGTGTCGAGAGCAGCGACGGCGTAAGCAAAGCACACGAAGAAGTGCATTGGCGTACGTTGTTGTAATGATGACGTCAGAAGCGCACTCAGCACTCAGACGCCAGCAAGAGAATCGTCGTCCGATCCAGCAGCAGCCGAACGAATGTCGCACAAAGCGCAATGCGAATAAGCGATATTTTGTTTTTGTTCCGCAGAGGTATGCCAGAAATGATGCAGCGGGCCGTTGGGCACTGCGAAGAGGCGAGAAAGTGCAAGCAGAATATGCTATCGAGAAGCGGCAATCCAGAAACCATAGGCGACGCTCACTGGGGGTTTTTTGAAGTGGATGGAACTGGAACTTCCTGAGTCGGGGTGGACGTCCGCAATGGCACAAGTGTAGGCAGATTAACAGCCGTCACATCAGCTACAGGCCTATGTCTATGCACAAAGCGGGAAACTCTTACCGATACGGCCCAGAAGTTGTCATCAGAGACCATCGGGAATAGAGGCTCAGGGACCCCAAGTTTGAAATTAAAGAATTTCCTCGCAGATATGTCAGCATCTCGCTTGACCAGCTTCGCAAAGATAATTTCGGCATCGGACACCTTGAGCTTATCGGCAAAAAATTTCACCATCGCCTCTGGCCTCGTGGCGGCGGCAAATTTACCGATATGCAGGTATTTTCGGCTCTGCAATACATTTAACTGCTCACAGCTCGAAGCAACACCAACAAATCGCTTCGCAGTTTATTTCCGATTCTTCCTCTCTTTCTTTTGAACTGTAACAAAGCCCTCCGAATCAGAAGGGAGAGCAGCAGCTGAACCCGGGTCAATGACCGCAGTCGAAGTTGCGGCCACTAGCCGTGGAGACAGCAAGTCAGTCGCCGGTATGGCATTGTTGGCATCCTTCTTAGCAGCAACCGGCTTCACCCGCCTATTCGACTTGACCGGGAGAGCAGCCTGAAAATCAGCTTTGAAATCCCGATACAGGCTTTCAAGCTTCTGCACCTTGTCACTAAGTTCATCAGTTTTGGAGGGCGAGTCATTCGCAACCACACAGTTATCACACTGCCACAACAGGTTGGGCAGATTTGTTATAAGTTTAATAGCATCTGAGGGCAAATCAATGCGCGACAGATGGAACGCACGGCGGCACAACGACGAGCAGCGAACAGCGTCAAAGCAGCGAAGCTGAGCAGCAGTAACGTTTAAATTGCATTCCGAGAATTGATGAAGAGACATAGCGAAAAACACGACCGAACTCAGGGAGAGCTGACTGATCACTGAACTAAAAACTGTATAGCCTTTGATATTCCCTAACTTTTGATGTATAAAACATTTCTGTAACAATGCACGCTTGAATGTTATTAAGCAACAAAAACAGCCACTTTCAACTTGACACCGAACTTAATAAAAGAAAACGTACTCTTCATTTTCAAGCAAAAAAAAAGCTTAAAGGTTTTCCTGAAAAAACAGAAAGGGCGCAACCAATTAAAGACCTTGGATTAAATCTGAAGAAAGCAAAAGAACCAATTAAATTAAATCGATCAGTTGAGACGGAAGAAGAGAATATCATTTTCAAAACTGCAGAAAAGCTTATCGAAAAGAGCGCAAATAAAAATGAAGTAAATAGATTAATGGATACCAAAGAAAGCAATAACTGCTTTAAATATATCATATATGTATGAAAACTAACATTTATTGTTCCTTTAAAAACTTCTGATATCAAACAAAAACACCTCTTAACGAGCTAAAAAACTAGTGACGATTGCACCTTCAACATAAAAAAAGTTCTGGCGAGACAAAATCATGATGCTGGAACGGGCTGGAGAACACCGACGACAGACTTAGTAACCACTTAGCTTGGAATTGCTTGGCATCCAGTCCAAGACGACCTTTTACATCAACGAACAGCTCTCGAAAATCAACTACAATATCTATGAGGCTATGAAGATGAAGCTTTGAAGATGAAGAAGTGCAACGCTATATCAGATGTCTTCACCCGCCGTGCTCTGTTCTACGTTCGGCAGAGTTTTTTTGTCTTAAGAGCATGGCTTATCTCTCTGCCCTACAGAGTGAGGAAGTTGCGACTGAGGAAGCGACTCAATCCGCGTGTGGAGTATAAATTTTTTTTTAGTTCAACCTATAATGGATATCTGGCACGGCTGGCTAAGATTAGGTTCATCACAGCCTCGGCAGGAAAGAGAATCGTGGCTTTTACACTATACACTATACCTCACAGATGAGGTTGGGGTATTTCCTATCCCTATAATTCCTTATGCCAACCATATTATAAAAAAGTCAAGTGCACGTAAACAGACTCTACTTTAATCAAAGAAAACACAAAAAAAAAAAAAATCAAATGTAAAAAATTACCGAGCGGCATAGATGGTCAGAAGGAGTCCAGTAGTCGCGTCTGTAAGTTCGTCATCACAGCTTTAGGAGATCACGAGTTCCTCTATACCCACCTTTCCTTTAGCGATGCATTGAACGAAGTTGGCACGCCTCTTACGTAAGTACCACCTCCTTATTACAATCAATATATCACCCACCCACCTTACCTTTAGCGATGCATTGAACGAAGTTGGCACGCCTCTTACGTAACTACCACCTCCTTATTACAATCAATATATCATTGGCATTATGTACTTAGACAGAATTGTGCTTATTTATTCGAGAAAAATTTCTCTTAACAGCTATATTAATAAAAATTCCAAAAGGGTTCATTATACAAGGCTTTTTATACACGGTACTCGAAGAGTAAAGGGGTATATTAGATTTGTGCAAAAAATTAATGTGTGTAACACCCAGAAGGAAGCGTTTCCGACCCCATAAAGTATATTTATTCTTGATCAGCATCAATAGCCGAGTCGATATAGCTATGTCTGTCTGTCCGTCCGTCTGTCCGTCTGGCCGTCTGTCCGTCCGTCTGTCTTTATTAGCGCCTATAGCTCAGAGACTATAAAAGCTAGAGGAACACAATTTTGTATCCAGACTCCTGTCCTATCACACTGTGACAAGTGTATTTCAAAATTTTGCCCCGCCCCCTTTCGCCCACTCCAAGGACGAAAATCTGTGGCATGCACAATTTTAAAGATACGACAAAACTAAAAATTTTAATGATACGACAAAACTAAAAACGCAGAATCGTAGAGAATGGCAATATCTATCAGAGTGTTGAATCTGGATAATATCAAATCATAAATATAGCCACAATGAAGAAAACCATTTTGAAATGCATCGTTCCCTCTCGCTCTCTCTCACACACAGGGTTGGGCGCTGTGCCCATTCGTCCAGATGAGCGCCTATATCTCAGAGACTATAAGAGCTAGAGCTATCCATGCTCCTGTGATATCAATTCAGTACAAGTGTATTTCAAAATTTTGCCACGCCCCCTTCCGTCCCCACAAAAGATGAAAATCTACAATTTTAAAGATACGGGAAAACCAAAAAAGCAGAATCATAGAAAATTACCATATCTATCAGAGTATTGAATCTGGATCAGATCGGATCATAAATATAGTCAGAAGGACCAAATGAAATTTCAGTGGCCTCCCAAGCGCAGACTGATTCCCTCTCTCTCTCGCACACATCCGTGTATGTATATGTAGTAAGTAGATAAAGACATGTAGAAAGGCAGATGTAAAAAAATTTTTTATGTAAACAAATATGGAAACATCAAATAGATAAAAATCTCCGAAAAGGTTCGACTTAATTACTTTTTTCTTTTTTGGCTGAAATTAAATTTGTCCCTTTTGCGAACATGTAACAAATCACATATATCGTAAGCTCACATACATATATACTGACTGAGTACCGGGTATAAAGTAGAGCCGCGGCGTAGACGCGGCTCACAACGTTTGTTTACACAACGTTAATTAATTAACCTTTTCGGAGATTTTTATCTATTTGATGTTTCCATATTTGTTTACATAAATTTTTTACATCTGCCTTTCTACATGTCTTTATCTATTTCCTACATATACATACACGGATGTGTGCGAGAGAGAGAGTGAATGAGTCTGCGCTTGGAAGGCCACTGAAATTTCATTACTTCCTTCTGGCTATAATAATGATCCGATCTGATTCAGATTCAATACTTTGATAGATATGGTCATTTTCTGTGATTCTGCGTTTTTGGTTTTGCCGTATCCTCAAAATTGTAGATTTTCATCCTTTGTGGGTGCCCCCACCGCGTGGCCAAATTTTGAAACAAACTCGTTTCGGTTTGATATCACAAGAGCTTGGATAGAAAGTTTTGTTGATCTAGCTCTTATAGTCTCTGAGAACTAGGCATCAAAAAATTCGATCAGGCCTAGCACCCGAGAGACCGAGAGGGAACGATGCTTTTCGAAATGTTTTTTCATGGTTCTTCATTGTGGCTATATTTATGATCCGATCTGATCCAGATTCAACAATCTGATAGATAGTGTCATTCTCTACGATTCTACGTTTTTAGTTTCTGCATGCCACAGATTTTCGTCCTTGGAGTGGGCGGAAGGGGGCGGGGCGAAATTTTGAAATGCACTTGTAACAGTGTGATAGGACAAGAGTCCTGAATGCAAAATTGTGTTCCTCTAGCTTTTATCGTCTCTGAGCTATCGGCGCTAATAAAGACGGACGGACGGACAGACGTACGGACAGACAGAAATAGCTATATCGACTCGGCTATTGATGCTGATCAAGAATATATATACTTTCTGGGGTCGGAAACGCTTCCTTCGGGCTGTTACACACATCCATTTTCTCAACAAATCTAATATACCCCTTTACTCTTCGAGTACCGGGTATAAAAATCACAATAACAACAGGCATACGTCCACCAACGATTTATACACAGAGGGACGAAAGAAACACAGAGAGTCAAGCACGGAGCGTCGGCTAGCGCAGAGCGTGTATGTTAGAGTGAAAATAGATAAGCTGGAATGAGATAAAAGCAGAGAGCGGCTCAGAGAGAGCGAGCGAGCAAGTGTAGCGCACAAGCAAACACAAATCAGCTGCAAGAAAGAATGTGCAGACAAGGTAGGAATGCACAATAGGATTGAAATTGGGAAATAAGTACACAAAAATAGGCTTAATGCGTATGCACTGATAACGAACAGATTGCACGAGTGGTTATAAACACAAGGAACAATTAAAAATACAATCACTTTCCTTTAATCAGTGATATCAAATATTTTGGTAGGAGCGAAGATATACACGACCGTCGGCTAAGATATGTCGATATCGATTTGTTTAAAAAAGCAAACTCCAGCTAGCCCAGTCAACTGGTTCACGGAATCAATATTATCAACAGTATGATGTACGGTATGAATGAAAACACTATAAGAAGTGTCAGCGGGGTTTTTTGAAGTGGATGGAACTGGAACTTCCGGAGTCGGGGTGGACGTCCGCAATGACACAACTGCACGCAGTATAACTGTCGTCAAATCAGAACCCGGCCTCTCTCTATGCATAAAGCGGGAAACCCTTTGCGATACTGGACAGAATTTGTCATTAAAGACAGTAAGGAATAGGCGCTCAGGTACTCCAAGTTTGAAGTTAACGAACTTCAACGCAGATAGATCGGCATCTCGCTTGACCAACTTCCCACAAAAATGTTAGACTCAGGCACCTTGAGATTATTGCCAACCAATTTCACCACCATCTCTGGCTCCATCGCGTTAGAAAATGTACCGACATGCAGGTATTCACAGCTCAGAGCAACGCCAACAAAATGATTAGTATTTTTTCTACGATTCTTGCTCTCTTTTTTTCGAACTGTAATTAAGCCATCCAAATAAGAAGGGAGAACAACAGCTGATCCCGGTTTAATGACCGTGGCTCTCCAGGAAGTGGCAACAATTCGACAATACAGTAAAGTTCGAGCCTTGCACAACGGACCGAAACGTCGGCAACATTGCAGGAAAATCCAGAGACATTTTCGGACTGTCGTTAAGAGTAATGACCCCGATCAGCATTACTCGACTTTCAGGCTTTCGAAAAAACTTATGAAGCCATACCCAACCTGAACAGCCCGATCGGAGCAATTCTTCTTCTGACTTTTATTATTCAGTGCTTTGGCAAATAAAATATTTTTTTAGACTACATTTGATTATTTTTATTTATTAGTCTTCTTCTCCCAAAGAAATTGGAGCAGTTTTAACTGAAAATTGAGAATCTGCGATTAAAAAACCTCCTGGCTTCTCGCCATTTGCTAGAGAATATCAGTTATTCTTGTCAGCTATTCAGGGGTGACACAGATTGTCAAACCAACTGTTTTCCAACTGAGTCGGTTTCCAAGGTGACAGAGCATGCTGTCTCGGTTGGTTTTATAATCTCTCCTATTAGGACAAGAAATTTGGTTAAACCTTTTAAACCTTTTTGGTCAAACCTTTTCCATAGAAAGTGATACAGTTCTGGCAAGTTTATTAAATTTTTATTTTAACTGCATTAGAATAATTTAAAATTAACTTGTTTAAATTACTTTATTTCTATTTTACGAAACCTCTTGTCAAATCTCTAGTAGAATTGACATATTTCTTTATTATATTATATCCTCAATTAAGAATGTAAGCAATTGACGTTTGATAGTCAAAGAGAATCGCAAAACAAATTTCTTTGTCAGGGTTGTCACTCAAGCTTTATAATTGAGTGGAATTTCAATTTTGTTATTCACAATTTGCTCACAAATTATAAACGAATGGTGGACAAATGCACTATTTCTGTTAAGTATATTTCTTTATAACCTTTTCTCTCAGATCCTTCACTAAAAACTAAGAAAAAAGCGAAGACCAACACTTTACAATATTATACAACTGAACTCCGAACTCCGAAAAAAGTTTCCGAAACATGAAAATGATTTGACAAATCTCTGGAATCAAAATCTCTCAAGATTTCTGTGGCACCAATAATTGTTTACATTTTCGCAGTGACTTCAATTTTTTCGTTGTGAATGCCAATTTTTTCAGAGTTTCATTTGAAAACATCAGCTGAAAATCGCATAGCCTTATAGCCTTTTCCCACACAGCACATTTACGGGGAACGGTGAGATTTTTTGACAGATGTGAAACCTCGATTCCCACAGGCCACCATCCACCATCCCCCATCTACCATCCATTGAAAACACAGCTGACAATAACAAACAAAAAATATGTGCTCTACATTTTTGTGAAAATAATCAACAAATATGGAAAATTTAATTATGGCGTTGGTCAAAAATGAGGAATTCGATGAGGAAGAATATATTAGTCATAGTCTTCCAAATGTACTTCATTTTAATTTACTTCAGATATAGATTTTTGCAAGTGAGCATGGGCTCTCCAGGAAGGTGCAACGAATCGACATTATATCAAAAGTCGAGCCATGCACAACGGATCGAAGCGTCGGCAATATTGGAGGAAAAATCCAAGGAAATTTGCGGAGTGTCGGTACCAGTAATAAGCAAAATATTGTTTAAACAAATAAAAACATTTGTTAAGCTACAATTGTTTCTTTTTATTTATTCGCCTTCTTCTCACGATGATATTTGAATATTTCGAATTGAAAATTGAGCATCTGCCATTAAAAAACCTCCCGGCTCGTCGCCATTTGCTGGAGAATATCAGTTATTCTTTTCATTCATTGTTCACATTTTCACAGTGAATTTAATTTTTTCGCTGTGTAGTGAAGTGGCCAATGAGACACCAGCTGAATGCAACCAGCTCCGCAGAAGCGGAGTACAAAAAAACTTATCTATGCGTTTTTTGTTATTGTTGCGGAGCAAATCCTGAATTATATTGAGAAGTATTCGGATGAAATAAAAGTTCAAAAGCATCAAATTCAATTTGAAAATACTCAATCCAAATCAGCATCATTGAAGGCATCCTATGGGGTAAGCTTAAACATCGCCCAACATTTCAGACCATTTTAAGATGGAACTTTTACTAAAAATGTATGCCAAGAAATGATGAAATGTTTGAGAGTGGAGAGACCTTAGCAAACTCAATTGAGTCAGTTTGTTTATCCCGAAACTAAGTTACCCGCAGAATTGGGGAGCTCGGCAAATATTTAGACTCGCTCATCAAAAAAAATATTAAATGTTGCTCTTTTTTATACCTGGTACTCGAAGAGCGTAGTTGTATATTAGATTTGTGGTGATAACGGTTGTGTGTAACACCCAGAAGGAATCGTTTCCGACTACATAAAGTATATATATTCTTGATCAGCATCAAAAGCCGAGTCGATATAGCTATGTTTGTCTGTCCGTACGTCCGTCTCCATTAGCGCCTATATCTCAGAGACTATAAATGCTAGAGCATCCAAATTTTGAATCCTGGCTCCTGTCATATCACAATATTACAAGTGTATTTCAAAATTTTGCCCCGCCCCCTTCCGCCCCCACAAAAATCGAAAATCTGTGCAATCCACAATTATAATGATACGTGAAACCCAAAAACGCGGAATCATAGAAATTGACCATATCTATTAGAGTATTGAATCTGGATTAGATCGAATCATTAGAATAGCCAGAAGGAACAAATTAAATTTCAGTGGCCTTCCAAGCGCTGACTCATTCCAACTCTCTTTCGGACACAGCCTTGTATGTATATGTAGGAATTAAATGTAAACATGGAGAAAATACAGATGTAAATTCTGACGCTCCATCACCGAAACTCTTGGACCTGCTAAATGCGCGCTTTGGTGAGCAAGCAGAGCTCATCTCCACCAGCATGCAGTCAGCGGAGGAGAGAATTATCGCCCTCCCTAACGATCGCATAGGCCAAATTTGTGGTAAGATGGAGCAGCTGACCAAGCGTGTCAATCAGCTTGAGGAGGAAGTAGGAGAGGTTCAAGCCCTGAAGACCAAAGTTGGCGAACTCGAGGCAAAACTGGAGGCTAATCAAGCAGCGCGTGCTAATGCCGAAGTAGCCTCCGAGGTACGTATGCACGGGGTTCCATTCACAGAGGGCGAAAACTTAAAGGCAGTTTTTAACACCTTATGCTTTACACTCAACATAACACCTGCGCCGAAATTAAAGAGCATATTTCGTGTAAAGTACAAAGTAGCCATGCAGACTGTGGTTGACCCCTTAATATTAGTCAAACTCGAAAACGTTGTGGAAAAGGTCGAGTTGTTGCGTTGAATTGGGCAGTTTAGGCGAGAGCAGAAAAGGCAATTAAGCTTAATAGAGCTGAGCTTTGATTCTGCCGCCCTGTTTTATATAAATGATCAGCTGACGAAGGCCAACTATGTGATCTTCAAACAAGCAATGCAAAAGAAAAAGCGCAGACTTATAGCTGCTGTTTTCACCCGACGTGCTTTCGTCTATGTTAAGACGAACCCTAGCGCCGAACCTCTGCGAATAGCGACCCAAGAGGAGCTCCTATCGCTGAAAGCCACGATAGGCGATCATGGGAAGGACAATTCCTTTCGTTGATAACAGCTGTAAGAATAATGAGACCCTAGATAATAATATCATTACTATAAACCTAATTGTGTATGTCAAATCTTTTTATTTTTATATTTATATTTATATGGTGTGTACTTTTAATAATTTAATAACATCCAAAATGCGTGCGTATCTAACTCTTTCGCTTCCCACTTTTAGTCATGCAGGAGCAGATAACTAACGCTAAGGTAAACAGTCATGCGATGATCAGAGTCCTAAGCAAACAAAAGAAAGGTCTGAGCATCTGTCACATAAGTGCACAAAGCCTGACAAAAAAGATAGATGAATTTAGATTTTTATTTGTTAACTCGTCAGTAGATATTATATGTGTGTCCGAAACGTGGTTTATGTCTAGTGTATGTGACTCGTTGAATTCGTGTAGTGGTTATAATGCCTTTCGATCGGACCGTCAGGGACATGCTGGCGGGGTTGCGATTTATGTAAGCAAAAGATTAAAATCTAGGGTATTACTTAGACAACCTGTGCGAAGTGCAATTGATTTTTTGTTTATTACTGTGAAAAGCATCACGAATACGTCCGATACCCTTATAGGCTGCCTATATCGTCCGCACCGCAATATTGAATATACTGATATGCTAAACACTATCACTGAGCTATCACTGACATATGCTGACATAATTTTCTTATCAAAAGCGTTCGAAATCTTAATGACAAAGCAGATAAATCATTTCATGTTGTCTAATTGTCTTTTATCTGACAAACAATCAGGATTCAAAAAGAACCACAGCTGTATAACGGCAATTCTTAAAATAGTAGAAGACATTCGAAAGCAGCAGGATAACAATAATGTGACGTTTTTAGCACTACTTGACTGCAGTAAAGCATTTGACACGGTTAACCACGAAATATTATGCACTAAGCTAGAAAATCTTTGTTTCTCTTCGTCTGCTATAAGTCTTGTGAAATCGTACCTAAGTAATAGATGTCAATCCGTTGTAACTGTGTCTCAGTCCTCATCACTTTTATCTGTTAAACGTGGTGTTCCCCAGGGATCCGTACTCGGCCCTCTTCTGTTCTCAATTTATGTTAATGACCTACCAAATGTTGTGTCTAAATGTTCAGTCCATATGCATGCTGATGATGTTCAAATGAACGTAAGTCGTCCCCTAGGTAGAGTCAATGAATGTATTGATGTAAGTAATAACGCGCTTAATTCCATTAATGAATGGGCACTAAAAAACGGGCTGGGTGTAAGCCCGGTCAAATCTAAATTTTTAGTTATATATATAAAAGCTTTGGACACGTCCGAATTTGAGCAGCTCAAGATCGGCAACGCATCCACCAAATATGTTGACAGAGCCAACAATCTAGGCATCGTTTTCAATAGAACTTTAAGTTGGAATGACCATATACGCAAGGCGATAAGAAAAACTTATGGTCTACTCAGGCAACTGTACCACACTAAAGACTGCATACCGCTAAACTTACAACTACTGATAGCCAAAACATATCTCACCACAACACTATTATATGGAATAGAAGTTTTTTACAATGCAGATGTTAACAGTAAACATAGGCTAAATGTGATGTTTAATGATATTGCTCGCTATGTTTTTAGACTGAAGAGACGTGATCATGTCTCACAATTTTCAAAAAAAATATATAATCTAAATCTTAGTAGCTGGATAAATGCAAGGGCTTTCATTTTTCTCCATAAACTAACAATTACAAAGGAACCAGCTTACTTGTATAATGAACTATGCCATACAGTATCCAGAAGAAGGAATGATTTTGTTTGCTCAAGATGTAATCTCGCAAGTTCTGATTCATGCAGTCCGACTGTGGAATCAGCTACCAAATGATATGAAACTGATTAGAAACGCAACGCAATTAAAACTACACACACCTAAAGACCCAACTAGAAATTTAAAATATTTAAGTAATTTAATTTAACTAATTAAATGTATAAATGTTTAGAATTGAAAACAAGTATGTAAACTATATTACAAGATTAAAAAATTTTGTGACTAGTGCTTTAAATATAAGTTACAAGATTAGCACTAGGTTAAAGAAAATCCAAATAAATAAATAAAATAAACATCTAAAAAAAAAAAAAACAACTTATGTGAACAAAAATGGAAACATTTAATAAATAAAAATCCCCGAAAAGGTTCGACTTAATTTTTTTCTTCTTTTTTTTCTAAAATTGAATTTTTCCCTTTTCTGAGCATATAGTAATATAGTAAATTAAATATATCGTAGGCTCACATACATATATACTGACTGAGTACCGGGTATAAAGTAGAGCCGCGGACGTAGACTCGGCTAACAACGTTCCCCCTCGTCAATATATGTAGCACTTTGGACCTTTACCACAAACAATGTAACTCGGCTGATCAATCAGCGATTTTATACGATGCAGATTTGCAGAGTAAGGTATTGGTTAGGTATTATGTAACACTACTGGGACACGTGTAATTGAAAATAGTCACCAATAGCACAGAGCACAACTGAGGCGGCTGAGAAGAAAATTGGAACTCATCCGCACGACCACAGTCATTGTCGGTTTAAGCGACACAGATAAGCTTTAACGGGACCCTTCCAATTAAGTACGGCCTCCAGAGACGAAAATATAACATTCGAGAACGTGTAATTAAAGCTCTTATATTCGTGTAAAAGTTTTTGTGAGGAATCTCACTCTCTCCACAGCACTCTATAGGGCTACTGGCCCTAAGAGTACTTGGCAATCAGGGAGAAGGTTTGCGTGTATGCCACATCAATGCCCAAAGCCTAACTACGGAAAATTAATAATTAAGATATTTATTTGTCGAGTCCAATATTGATGTTATATGTGTGTCCTAACCGCGGTTTTCATCTCAGGTTAGTAAGAATGTTAGTAGAATGTAATGGCTATGATATTGGTTTGAGAGCTTGGTAGGATATCCATTAAGTCATTGAATATAAATGGCCTTCCAATGCCTAGGCTAAGCTCTTCCCGCTCTGCAGTAAATCTTGGACAGACAAAAAATATGTGTTCTGCGTCTTTTATGTTCCGTGCACAGTGTGTGCAAGCAGTCACTCTAGAGGTGTAGCTACTTATATGTGTGTCCGAAACGTGGTTTTCGTCTCATGTTAGTAATTTGTTAGTAGGATGTAATGGCTATGATATGTTTCGATCTGATCGAGATAGTCACGCAAGAGGTGTAGCTATATATGTACGTAAACGTCTGAATGCTAAATTTGTATGTAATCATCCCAGTGAAAGTGCAGTCGAGTGGATATTTGTTCAAGTCACAAGTAAAATATATTCTCCTCTAAAATTTTCATAGGCTGCGTGTATAGACCTCACAGATATATCGTACATCAAAATGTAAGTGACTTATTATCTACTCTGTCGCTCACATTTAAGGATTTTATACTAGCTGGGAACTTTAACAGTAATATCCTGAGAGAAGGACAATTATCTGACGACATAGAGACATACAATTATCTGACGACATAAAGCGCAAAAAAATTGCCTGTGCAGCGCGAAATTAGCTACACAGCGCAAAACACAGGAATGCTTTGATTATTGCAGCAGCTGTTTATGCTTTGTTTACTTTCGTTCGTGATTTGCTGGAGGAGCATATCCTCGTTGATCTCGTTGAGAGCTTCAAAGACATATACTATTTTTATGCTAAGAATTTCATGAATTCTAGAATACGTGAAATTAAAAAAGCCCCTATTTATTCGACAGAGCCGAATACATGAAAACATATCAGCAGAGTTGTGAGACGAGTAATTTGGCAACAATTTGGAAATTAAATCCTCCTCCTTCACCAGCGCAAGAAGCTGGTGGGATATTTTTGATTCCACACACATTTTCTATTAATCTTGTTGTTTCGCTGGTACTTATTTACTTTTTTCGCCCGGCGTTGCCACCTAATTTGTCCACCATTTCATGAATTTAGGCTGAATTCATAGTCAACTATCGTGTGTTAACGAATAAATGAAATGGTGTTTATGCACACACTTTTTTCCCCATTGCATGAAATGATTTCATGAAATGGGCCTAGCATAAACACAGTAATAATAGAAAATGAGAAGGGTGACGAAATAACATGAAAAGAAAAAACAATTCGCAGCTGGAAAGCACTCAAGGAATCAGCTGTCAATTTTTTCAGCTATCAAATTTTCATTCAGTCAGCCGACCGCCGGTTGGAAGTTACCTGGATCCCAGTCTCCGGTCGGAAGTTAGCCCTAACATGAATCTTTGAGAGAACAAATTTTTGTTATCCGACACTTTCACAATCCGTTTCGTGTTAACCCCTAGTCCAGATATCGGCCCTAAGACTAGTAAATTCATCTGCACCAACGTATTTCTCGAATTACTGTGATACTTTACTTGACTTATTTTTTGTAAACCACTCTAATAAGGCTTCTACGTACAGCCAACCCTCCATGCCATTTGACTGTCATATAAAATAAAATAATTTACTTATATAGATCGATTCCGCTAGCTACAAAAATGTTTAAACTTCGTGGAAATCCCTAGTTGAATTCGAAAATTAAAATAATTATAATCAAATGGGATTTCGCATTTAGAAAATGGAAGCGTTATAAAACATCCGTTTATGCTAAACAGTTTAAGATACTTAGGAAAAATATGATCAAATTAATTAACCTCTAGAAAAGAAAATACTTTTGTAGCCAATTTAACTTGTCGAGAACGAATCAGAAATCGGCTTAAATTAAATAACTGGGTATTGGTAAAGCAAATACTGTACGCATTTGTGATATTAATCCTGAAAAAGTTAATAGAACATTTTTAGACTGCAAAGTACCTGAATTGACTAAAACTGACTATATTGAGGGCGTACCCAAAAATCTCTATAAAAGCTGTAATGATTTAAACTGCTTTTGTGATAATGATACCTGTGATAATAGTTTTAGGTTTGCATGCGTAACTGAGTCAGATGTCCTCGAATCAAGGTTAAAAAATAAGTCAAATGCCACTGGAATTGATGATATGAATCCGAAATTCATAAAATTGCTATTGCCAAACATATTGCCGTACATAACTTACATCTACAACACAGCGTTGACTCAATCAATATTTCCTGATTCTTGGAAAGTAGTCAAAATACTTCCAATTCCAAAATCTGTCAACAATTACAGGTCAATTTCCATTTTGCCTTATTTATCACAAGTTTTAGAACGACTTTTGGCTGGTTAGATGACAAACTACTTGACAACTAACAAACTTCTGACAGACAAGCAGTCAGGTTTTCGTGTGGGCGGAAGTTGTAAAACAGCAGTAATTAACAAAGTTGAAGGCATCAGAGAAAAACTAGACAATGACAATATAACGTTCCTAACCCTTTTAGATTATAGCAAAGCTTTTGACACGGTTAACCATGAAATTCGTATCTTTAAGCTAAGCCGTCTTTGTAATTTTTCGCGTGCAGCAACAAGACTAATTTTTACGTAAATGAGTAATCGAAGGCAATCTGTGTCAATAAATAATGTGTACTAGTCTCTTCTTGGTGTCAAGCGTGGTGTTCCTCAAGGATCCGTCCTAGGGCCATTACTATTCTCTGAGCATGTAAATGATCTACCGAGTATATTGTCATGTTGTGAAGTTCATATGTATGCCGACAACGTTCAAATGTTTGTTAGTCGTCCTATTTGTAGAACTAATGGCTGTATTCGTGTCTATAACAGTGAATTGAAAAGTGTAAGTCAGTGTGCAAAAATGTATGGGCTAGGATTAAACCCAAACATGTCAAAATGCATAGTCATAGGTAAAAGAAAGTCTGACAGTAGTACACTACAAAAATTATGTATTGCAAATATTCACGTAGAATATGTAGAGCCGGCAAACAACTTAGGTATTCTCTTTAATCAAACGTTGACCTTGGATGATCATATTAACAAATAAGTCGACAAAACTTATGGAATCCCTAGAAATTTATATCTAACTACTTTTTGCAACTGGGCGTTGCGTAGCCACTGAAATTTAATTTGTTCCTTCTGGCTATTATTATAGCTTATTATAGCACTACTCGACAAAATTGAACTTTTTTTCCCGCTGTGGCCAAAAATTACTTTTCTGATAGATTTGGGGATTTAAAAAATTGTTAAGCAACTTTTTTTTTATGGTTTAGTTTTTTTTTTAAGTTTTTGAAATCTGGTATCTTTTTTCATGCTCTTTTCAGAGGTAGTGATTCTTTTTTTCACATACCTTAGGCATCTTACTGTTAAAAATGTAATCGATATTTCCCATTTAATAAGCAACAATAATCTGGCCACACTGCTTTGTATATACGTATAATGTATGGTTCTCATTTCCGGACACACTCAAATAAATGTTCAACCGAACCACTACGCGTCTCTCAAATAAACCTAATATATTTCCAACATTGGTTATGGGCCCAGAGTTCGTTGTTTTCGGTTTTATAACTGACTAGAAAGCGTCTAAGTTTGAGTGTCGGTTGTGCTTAATTGTCAATAGTTAGTATCGTTTGCGAATTAACACGGAACAATAAGCCAACATGAATTTGTCAAATCAAATCGAAAAACTTGATGAAAACAATTACGGTGTGTGGAACATGGCCATGAAAAGTGTTTTAGTAATGGCAGACTTATGGGATGTAGTGTGTGGAAAAAAGATTGGAGAAGATGACGCATCTGTTCAGAAATGGAAAAAATTTGATCAGAAAGCAATGGCGTACATAACCTTCAATATTAAGGCATCGCAGTTTGTGCACATAAAGACGTGCGTAACATCTGAAGCTATGTGGAAAAAATTAATGGAGCTTCACATGCCAAAAGGCCCCATTCAGAAAGTGCAACTTTATCAAAAACTAATTCGACTAAATATGCAGCAGGTCGATGATGTGTCCGCCTATGTGAATTCTTTTGTAGAGACAATTGAAAAATTGTCAGAATTGGATATAAAACTCAACGACGAGCTAAAAGTAATTATGTTACTAAGCAGTTTGCCCGATTCATGGGAAAATTTTGTAGTCGCGATCGAAACGCGTGACGAGCTGCCAAAGTTTGAAGCTGTTAAAGTAAAAATGATAGAAGAAGGCACTAGAAAACAGTAAAAAGCAGAACGCGAAAATCATTCGACCACACAAGCAGTATACACACATACACAGCGCAGATCGCGAGAAGACGAGAATGTCGAGAAGAACGGAAGAAAGAACGACGGGAACATAGGCGCAAAGCAGTATTTCAATGGAAAATGTTTCAAATGCGAAAAAACTGGTCATCGAGCAAGCGAGTGCAGATCCAAGAAAAAGGGTAGCAAATCAAGTGGACAAAGAGAACAGGCAAGCAGTTTAATGCACTGTTTTGTCGGAGAGCAGCAAAAAAGAGTTTGGTGCATAGATAGTGGCGCAACATCTCACATGTGTTGCGATCGCAACATTTTCTTTAACTATGCTGAGAAGGAAACATCGATAATGTTGGCTACAAATAAATTCGTCTCATCACCCGGATCTGGCAATGTTAAAATTCAAAGTGAAAATATGATAATAAACTTGCAAAATGTGTTATATGTCCCTGAATTACATATGAATTTGTTCTCAGTGAGCACAGCAGCTAA
This sequence comes from Drosophila helvetica, assembly GCA_963969585.1. NCBI lineage: Eukaryota > Metazoa > Arthropoda > Insecta > Diptera > Drosophilidae > Drosophila > Drosophila helvetica. The sequence goes on along the minus strand of OZ018402.1, from coordinate 34,376,831 downwards.
ATTCGAGAATTCCACTACATTTATTGGAAAAGTGGCACTGATTAAAAATAATGAAGGAGAAACCATTATAAAAGCCAAGCAAGAAAACAACTTGTATGTGTACAAACAGTGCTCAGAAAAAAGTGCAGTTTGCTTGTTGAACACAGTTTCGCCGGAAATGAAGTGGCATAATAGATTTGGCCATCTTAATTTCCAAGATTTAAAACAGCTGAGCGAAAAGCAGCTTGTTCATGGCATGAGTGTTGAAAAATTTAAAATGGAAATTAATTGTGATACATGTAACAGGGCAAAAATATGTACATTGCCTTTCCAACAGAAGTTAAATCGTACAACGAAGCAAGTGCTTGAGCTAGTGCACACAGATGTATGCGGCCCAATGAATGTAAAATCGATCGGTGGCAATCGCTATTTTGTGACATTTATTGATGACTACTCGCGCAAGATATTTGTTTACATTATGCACGCGAAAAGCCAAGTTTTTGAAAAATTCAAAATATTCAAAAGTTATGTGGAATGCCAAACGGGCAACAAAATAAAGGCTGTGCGCAGCGATAATGGAACAGAGTATGTAAACAAGGATTTTTCAGATTTTTTGAACGAGTGCGGCATACAAAGGCAATTGACGGTTCCCTACACCCCTCAGCAAAACGGTGTAGCCGAGAGAGCCAATCGAACAATTGTAGAGATGGCAAAGAGTATGCTTATCCATGCAAATCTGGATGAGTTCTTGTGGGCAGAGGCTGTTTCTACGGCAGTTTACATCCGCAATAGATGCCCCACAAAGGCCTTAAACGGCGGTATACCATTCGAAGCCTGGAAAGGACGCAAGCCGTCAGTAAAACACCTGCGAGTATTCGGATCTCGAGCATTTGCTTTGGATAAGACCAGAAGAAGCAAATTCCAGCCAAAGGGCAAAGAATATATTTTTGTTGGCTACTCCTTAGCTGCAAAAGCTTACCGGCTGTTCGATCGAGAGAAGCGGACAATAATTGAAAGGCGTGATGTCAAATTTGTAGAAGGTGAGTTTGACACAAAAAGCATTGCGAATTGTGATATTTCAGATAGAAATGACAATTTCATGACAAACATACTTCGCCTTGAGTCAATTGAAGTTCCAGATCAAAACTCAGATGTACCTTTAAAAGCCGATCATTCAGACTCAAGCATTGACTCCGGCGAAGAAGAGGAGGAGTTTTTGAGCGCAAGTGAACCAGACGAAAATTACGTGAGCGGCCAAGCACCGCCACAAGAGAATGCAGTACAGCGTGGGCGTGGCAGACCCAAAATCATCCGCAGCGGTCAACCTGGACGAGCGAGAAAACAGTACCAGGCAGTGCTCAATAGTCTTCTCAATCAGGTGGATGACACTGAGACACCGCAGTCAGTTGCTGAAGCTTTGCAAAGCCATTACTCTAAAGATTGGATAGAATCAATGCAAACGGAATACGACGCTCTACAGGAAAATAACACGTGGTCATTGTGTGAACTGCCTCTCATTGAGAAGTTCAAATCTCGATTGGTCAAGGCTGTGGGCAACAATTTGGAGTAAATTATTGGGAAACATTTTCACCTGTAATTCGGTATGAGACCATTCGCATGTTGTTCGCGATAGCTGCAGAAAAACAGCTATATATGCACCAACTGGATATATCAAATGCTTACCTAAACAGTAAACTTCAGGAGACTGTGTACATGAAGCAGCCTCAGAATTTTGTCGACAAGCATCATCCAGAAAAAGTTCTAAAGCTGCGTAAAGCACTTTACGGACTCAAGCAATCCGGACGTGTCTGGAATAAAACGCTGGACGAAGTATTGTCTTCCATGGGCTTCAAGAGATGCAAGAACGAGGCATGCTTGTACGTCAAGAAAGATAAACAAACATACAGCTATATTGCAGTATACGTCGACGATTTAATTATTGCGTGTCCAAACAAAAAAGATATAGCCGTAATTAAGAAGAAGATCGCATCAAACTTCAAGTTGCACGATGGCGGCCCCATAAACTATTTCCTAGGAATGGAAATCGAGCGAGACGGTGAACAGGGTTCGATTTCGCTTTGCCAGAAATCGCATATTCAGGGACTATTGGAGACGTATGGCATGAGCAAGTGCCGTCCAGTCAGCACACCGCTCGACCCAGGTTATCAAGTTGACTGCATTAACGATAATTGTGTCAAGGTGAATATAACACAATATCAGTCATTAATTGGTTCCCTTATGTATTTAGCCGTCTTCAGCCGACCGGACATTTTGCACGCAGTAAGCAAACTGTCGCAACGAAATACCAATCCCCATGCAGAACACGAGACTGCTGCAAAACACATTCTAAGGTATCTGGCTGGTACGAAGAATTTGGGCATCACATATCGCAAGTGTGGCGAACCAGTAAGAGGCTTCGCAGATGCAGATTGGGCCAATGACAGGCTCGATAGAAGATCTTATAGTGGCTACGCATTCTTTCTAGCAGGCAGTGCGTTTTCTTGGACTTCAACTAAGCAAACTGTTGTCGCATTGAGCAGCACTGAAGCTGAATACATAGCTCTATCTATGGCTGCTAAGGAGGCCGCTTATTTACGAAGACTTCTGAACGAGATTGGTTGGTCAACTGTTGCAGAGCCGCTAACCATCTATGGCGACAACATAAGCTCGCAGCATATTTCCAAAAATCCGGTACACCACAAACGCACCAAGCACATTGATATTAAGTATCATTTTGTTCGCGGAAAAGTAGAATGTAATGAAATAATACTGGAATACGTATCCACAAATGGCAATGTTGCAGATCTACTGACAAAATGTTTAAGCAAGCAAAAGCACGACGATTTTGTAAAAATACTTGGAATGACAAAGATAAACATGCGTTAGTTTAAAATGATTATATGTAGCTTAAGAAGAAGTGTTAAAAATGTAATCGATATTTCCCATTTAATAAGCAACAATAATCTGGCCACACTGCTTTGTATATACGTATAATGTATGGTTCTCATTTCCGGACACACTCAAATAAAAGTTCAACCGAACCACTACGCGTCTCTCAAATAAACCCAATATATTTCCAACACTTACATATTTAGGTTTAAATCCAATAAATATATAATATGTAACCATCTAGGGAGAATATTGGGACGAGTCGTGTAGCTAGTGCATTTGCACTCAGGCCTCTATCCATATTCACAGACTGAGTTGAAGGTATCCGAGCGGGGTGGGACCCTATGTTTCCGTTAGCTCTTTCGGGGTGGGGTGGGTTTGCTAGGACCAAAGACAATATAAATAGTAAGATAAATCTCGCCATACAAAATTTTTGGAGTCCATTTTGGCTGGATGTCTTTTCGTATGTCTTTTCACAAACAGAGAGAGACAGATAGACAGAGAGAAAGAGAACGAACCGCTCTCTCGTCCCATACGTGAGGCTGAGATTCAACTGTACGTGTGCACACATGTTAGGTCTGCTTGTTTGTATTGGTTGTTGACGACGCCGCGCTCAACGAAATACCGAATACCTTAGAATTCATTGCGGACTATGACACTATTTGAAGTCGCTTGCTCATAATACAAAAAAAGTAGTATTTTGTATACCCCTTATATGCAAATTTTGTTTAATGTACTATACGCGAATATAATGAAGGAATGTACCATGTAAAAATACATAATCTATGTGATAAATGACTTCACATTCGATAAAATGTCTGTTGGGTATTTGTGGGTCGACTTTATAATGCAATGAATTTTGAAGTTCTTATGCATGCATGTATGTGCGTTTGTACGTAAACTTGTGCAAAGAAGACAAGACAATTTGATACAATTTCTTTAAAGGCGAATTGCGTTATAGGGGTTGATTTTGCGATTGAACAGGTTGGATAGAATTACTCGATAATTTTAAAACCATAATAATTTTATACCTAATATCAAATGTTCAAAATGGGTCATATATTTAATGTAAATATATTATATTAGTATTAGTATTAGTATATTAAAGAATTATATTATTATTACTATTTAAATGAATAATGCAATTTTATTATCCGAATGTCAATCGCCAACGAATTTTTTTCCCCCCTCCCCAATTCTCAGCAAATACATTTCTGTATTGTTTACGTCTCGTCAAAATTCGGCAGCTCGGCACAAATACGCACACATAAGTGCTTGAAGCTCTGTGTGTACTCACACATGCAAACTCATTCTCTCTTATCTTTTTCGTGCGAGCGAGACAGCGCGTACTCGAGCATTCACAGAAATCAGCGCTGCTGACGATTGAAATTGTATGGGCGTTCGGCATCTTACTATTTATATTGTCTTTGCTAGGACCTTGTCTCTCGCCTACATAATATTAATTAAGGATCCCTACTGAAACTACAATGGGATCTAGACTCCTAAAAGAAAACAATTCGATTCAGTGAAGAAAGTTCAATCAAACGATGGGTAATCGAGAAGGCATTTGCCCAAACACGAGTTGCGACCAACGCGTTCTTTACCCTACCATTCAATACACGGTTTTACGAATATCCCCTTATACAATGGCTATCTCCTAATTCTCCAGGTCACCGTTCAAACTAAACTCCTTAGTTACTCATTCCGAAATAAATAGATTTCAATCTCATATAAATTCACTGTATTTCATCGCAGATTTGTAGTTTTCCTAATGCTAAAGAAGAAATTAATTAATGAACAAAATGTACATGGCTAAGAAATATATGCTTACAAAATAAGAAGAAAAAGTAGTTCAAGAAAAAAAACTTTAAAGGTTGATGGGAAAAAAGTGTGAGAAAATATTTTTTAAGTGTCGTTTAATTTTTGGTTGTATTGCATTTTCCGGATCATTGTTTTATAAGAACGGTCGCAATGTCTGGTTATTGTTTTTTTTCCATTCGCTAGTGCCAATACAAGAATATCAAGATGAAAAATTCACATACCAAAACTCTCCAGCGGTGAAAGGCCTTCCAACAGTGTTGATGTGGTATGTAAACTTTGGGACAGATTATTATGGAGGGGTACGGCTATTTATATTATGCATTATGGGCTTGAATTTGTATTTGCTATGTGTTCTTTAACCATTTCCGCACTTCATTTCCGACAAATTTTTCTCATAATACAAATCTTAAAACTTGCACGCAGGCAAAAGATCGAATTAGAACAAAAGATTAATTAAAAATTTAATAAGATATTTTAACTAACAAAACGAGGGAGAACGTTGTGAGCCGCGTCTAGCGACGCGGATCTACTTTATACCTGGTACTCAGTCAGTATATATGTATGTGAGCTTACGATATATGTGATTTGTTACATGTTCGCAAAAGGGACAAATTTAATTTCAGCCAAAAAAGAAAAAAGTAATTAAGTCGAACCTTTTCGGAGATTTTTATCTATTTGATGTTTCCATATTTGTTTACATAAAAAATTTTTTTACATCTGCCTTTCTACATGTCTTTATCTACTTACTACATATACATACACGGCTGTGTGCGAGAGAGAGAGTGAATGAGTCTGCGCTTGAAAGGTCACTGAAATTTCATTTGTTCCTTCTGGCTATACTAATGATCCGATCTGATCCAAATTCAATACTCTGATAGATATGGTCATTTTCTATGATTCTGCGTTTTTGGTTTTCTCGTATCTTAAAAATTGTGGATTTTCATTTGTGTCCTTTGTGGGGGCGGAAGGGGGCGTGGCCAAATTTTGAAACAAACTCGTCTCGGTTTGATATCACAGGAGCTTGGATAGAAAGTTTGGTTGATCTAGCTCTGAGATCTAGGCGTCAAAAAATTCGATCAGGCAAAGTGCCCACCCCGGTGTGTGAGAGAGAGCGAGAGGGAACGATGGCGAGAGGGGCGAAATTTTGAAATACACTTGTAACAGTGCGATAGGACAGGAGTCTGGATACAAAATTGTGTTCCTATAGCTTTTATAGTCTTTGAGCTATAGGCGCTAATGAAGACGGACAGACGGACAGAAGGACAGAAGGACAGACGGACGGACAGACAGACATAGCTATATCGACTCGGCTATTGATGCTGATTAAAAATATATATACTTTATGGGGTCGGAAATGCTTCCTTCTGGGTGTTACACTCATCCACTTTTAGCAGAAATCTATTATATCCCTTTACTCTTCGAGTACCGGGTATAATAAAACCATTGATAATGGCGATCCTTGGGGAATACCATTTTTCATATTGTGGTAAAATGAAATTTTATTGTTAAAACTAGCTCTGAATGATCGAGCTGTCATAAAAGCTTTCGACAGGTTGAAGACCATCGGACCCACTCCCCAAAACAGAAGTTGTATAAGGATCGAAGGGACACTAACGCGAACAAAAGCCTTTTCGAAATCTGTAGCCAAAATGTTCCACTATCTTCTAGTGGAAAGGGCATCAAATACGAAATTTCGTAGAGGAAACAGGGAGTACATGGTGCTGTGCTTCGTTCTAAAACCAGTCTGGTTACCGCTAATAAGCCTGTTTTTGGATATAAACCACATCAGCCTGGACGCTAGGAGTTTTCAATATTTGTGCATAAGCAGGACAAGAGAGAAAGCAGCTTAATTTGGTTGTGGGTGCATTAGGCACTTGAATTGGAATTATAATAGCTGATCTCCAAGCATGGGGGTAGCAGCCTTTTACAAACATTTCATTGCATATGTTAACTATCTTATTTCGGCGAGGTAGGGGATATTTTATAGCAAAGAATATGTTATTCGGTCCTGGAGTTTTTCCCTTAGCTTAATGTTGGGCAGTTAGGAGCTCTTCCATAGTAAATTTGTCATCAATAGCCTTGGTCAGATAAATCATTGGCAACAAATGGTTTTTTGATAAATTTGTTTTTTAGCGAAATTTATTTTTCATTGAAATTTGTATCTTGACCAGGTTTTGGCAAATTCGTTTGATACATCTGAAGGATCAGTTATAAAACATGCTCTGACATGAGACTTATTCCAACCAGCATGTTTATATCAGTCCATATTTTTTTTTTTGTGGAGACGGAGATATTTTTGATGGGAGAGTTCTAAAACTCTCTCTTTTGTCTGGTTTCACATGATATTTAAAGTAGGCGTTTGCTTTTTTGTTACCTAGCAGATAAGATGGACATATTTTACGCCAGTATTCTTTACAAAGCCTTTGTTTGTCGTTACCAAGTGTATTTCGTTCACTATTCCACCAACAGCTTGTTCTTTGGCAAATATATGGATTAGTCTTGGGTATCGCTAAATTGGCAGCTGTTCTGATGGGTCTGGTTGATTTGGCTACCTCAAGTTGGATGTTTGAGGAGCTCTGGTATTGGAGATCTTTCTGGCATACAGCTTGAAACATTTCCCAGCTTGCTATCTCTGTCTTATATTTGGGGGACAATCCTAAATGGTGGGGTTTAGAGAGGTTGTTAATAAGGGTGGAGATGAGGGATGAGAGAAGTGGTTGCTCCCGTAAAGGTCCCCAAGTAGACCAGGTAACAAAAGATGTTAAGGACGGGATGACAAGCCTAACGTCAACATGAGAAAATGTTTTACATTTTGCTAGTACATTTTTCTCCCTGGAAATCGAAGAGCTTGAGCCCCACAGTGGATCCTAGGAGTTGAAGTTTCCTAATATCAATAAAGGTGGGTTCCAATATATATTAATGTTCGTAAGGTCAATAGTAGAAAATGTGACGTTCGGGGAAATATAAATGTTGAGGATTGTAAAGAGCTGGTTGAAGTCGAGCTCCAGCTTATTCTACAATATATTAGAATCGTTAAATGTTGCTAAAAGATTAGGCGTATATGCCTCTTGATAAAAATTGCTACATCTTGTTTGGCTCTTAAAGTACCATGAAAACTGGAAAAGTAGCCAATATATTTCTTTAGGGTAATTGTGTCTAAGCTTGAGGCGGGTATATGCGTTTCCTGAAGACATATAACATCAGGATTTTTGTTTGCGATCAATATTTCTAATTCGTTGTAATTATTATGATTTCCAATTATATTCCATTGAATAATAAAGAATGGATGCATTCAAACTGGGCTATATGTCTTCGAAGAAGATGTGGGATTAGGATGTTTGATTATAAAGTTTCCATTGACTCGTCCGATTCGGATACGTCAGTGGTAACTGTTTTAATTTTGTCTAGTTGTCTTATTTTTGGGATTTTGCTTTCAATAAATCAATCTGTATTTTGTTTGTTTGAAATAGGATTGGTTGGGGATAGTTTTGATGTTGTATTTTGAGCGCCAGTTAGCGTTTTATCTTTGTTTTCTAATGTTTTGATGTTTTTATTTTTGCGAAGAATAGCTGAGTAGAAGCTGAGGTAGTCGGCTTAGTATTAGGTTTGGTTAATTGGAAGGTAGAAGAGGCTGATTGAATTGCCAGTTTGGCCTTCGACAGAGGCGCAGCGGGCTGCTTTGTTTTCGGTTTTTTTATCGGTTTTGTTTTGTTTGGGCAGATTACTATGCTTGTTGTTGGTCATTTTGTTCGTGTTTTCAGCAACTATAGCAACGAAGCTGGCCGGGTTATGGGGCTTGCCTTTGCTCTTGGCAAGCGGAGCATTCTTATCCGATGAAGCATGATTGCCTGAACAGCTTACACATTTTGTGCGTGTACATTCGCTCTCGTGTGGTTCAAGTCCGCAATTATTGCACAAGGTGTTGTTTTCAGTGTTTTAGAGTGTGCCCAAGATATTGACAATTGAAAACAAATTATATAATTCGAAGGTCAATTGCAAGACACCACTGGGTTGTGAAGTGCCCGTTTTGGGCACTTGAACTGTCTAAACGACGGTTCACCAACCTTCTCTCGGAACCCAACGCAATTCTCAGCTCTCGACCTCTCGTTTTCCAACTATAGAAACGGAAGTATTAACTGGCAAGTCCTTAAAACTAAAATCACTAACAGCAACCACTTCCCAATCGTATTTTCGTTCGAAGGGCTGGATGCCTCCCCTCGAGGCAGGAAGGTCCTGCACAACAGAATCTCCCGGATTCTAGGAGCAAGCCATTTCGCTACACTGGAGGAACTCAACGATAGGGTAGCTTCGTTAAGCTCAAAAAACACGGTCACCATCCCTAACAGCAACAAATACGTAGCTAAGAAATGGTGGAATGAGGTAACAGAGAAACTCTTTCGCGTGAGAAACGCCTGTAGACAAAAGTACTATTTCACTAAAAAACTGGAAGACGCCAGAGCTACTTTAGAAGCCGATAAAAACCTCCAAAACCATATAAAAAATCGCAGAAGGCAAAACTTCTCAAAATTTATTGAGGAGGTTTCTACTTCGCCCTCCATGTGGAGCAGAGTGAAGAACCTCAAGAAGTTCGGACAGGTCAAAAACATAGGAAACAAATGGACGGACGAGGACGACAAAAGTTTCCTCACCATGATTAAAGATACTCCTTCCACGACAAATAGTAGACCCCCCATTAACACTCTTTCCCCCTGGATCGGACCAGGAGATCTCGAACCTTTAGAACTGGAGGATTTCCTTACCTTCCCAAAATCTAGGAATCCCAATTCGGCAAGGGGCCCGGACGTCATCTCGTTCAGAATGCTGCAGAAGCTTCCAATGTAGAAAAAAAGGGCGGTTTTTGAAATATTAAATAGGGCATGGCTGAGTGGCATTATCCCAGAAGTTTGGCGCAGGATCAAGGTGGTTCCCATCCCCAAAAAGAATGCAGACCCCACCTCCATCCAAAACCACAGACCCATCTGTCTCATAAACACGCTTTTCAAAGCCATAGAGGGGCTAATAAAACTGAGGCTGGACGAGCACATAGCCATCTGTGACCTGCTGCCGGCCAGGTCTTATGCCTTCAGGAGGAACCGATCCACGGCACTGTGTATCAACGACCTTATCAACAAGGTCCTGGCGTTGAAAGCGAGGGGAAATCAGGTTGTGGCGGCTTGTCTCGATCTGCAGAAGGCTTTTGACTGCGTTAGAGTGGATACACTAGAGAATATGTTGAGGGATATGCAGTTCGACCCAAGCCTCACGGCGTGGATTGCCAGTTTCCTCAACAGTCGTACACTCATCAAGGGGAAAAGTGAGGTAGAGGTCAACAGAGCTTTTAGCCAGGGAAGTTGTCTTAGTCCAACCCTATTCAACCTTTACACAGCTGGACTCCATGGTATCAACAGTCACAATTGTTTACTTTTCCAATATGCTGATGACTTTTTCATTGTTTGTTTCCACAAAGATCTCTCCAGTGCGAAACGTATTCTGATAGACAGCATAGACAAGTTCGAGGAGAAATGCAATAGGCTGAATCTATCATTCAATCCGACTAAATCCAAGGTAATTCACTTCAACAACTGTAAAACGGCGCTGAATATCCTGCATCAAGGGGTTGTAATTAGGCAAGTAGAGCAGATTAAATATTTAGGCAGAACAATCTCAGCTAACAACTCAGCCGCCGGTCACATTGAGAAGGCCATCTCAGATTCAAACAGGAACTGTGCATTCCTTAGACTACTCAGTGGATGCCACTATGGGATCAGCCCAAAGAGAGGACTTATTTTACACAAGACCTTCGTCAGAAGCAGGCTAGAATACGCGTGCTCGTCATTCTGCAACCTGTCAAAATCTGCCTTGGCCAAGATCAAATCCCGTGCAACCACCACCTTAGGAAGTCGTTAGGCCTGATAATCTGTACGCCTGTCCCGATCTTATATCACATGGCAGGAGAGCTCCCACCCGAGTACAGAATGAGATTCCTGGCGGCAAAAGAGCTGGCCAAGGTGTTTGCGTTTAACCTTCCTGCTAGGGAAACAGTTTCAGCAAGTAGGGATATAAACTCGGGCTACGCTAAGGCATTTCGGGAATTTGGCAACATACTGGAAAGAGTAGAGGTTTTTGAGAGCAGTACTTCGCACTGCAATAAAATTAGTTCGGATATAGACTTTTTCAAGGGCATAGCGGCTAACAAAAACTCGATTGACCAGGCCAGCATTTTAATTCTTCACAGGGAAAAGAGTGCACATTTGGCAAAGGGAGGCTTTGAGACCTACTACACGGACGGGTCAATCGCAGAGGGGCACTCAAATGCCGCGTTCTTGCATGATAAATCAGGCTTCGTAGACAGCTTTTACACGCATAAAACCCTATCCTCACTCTCCGCTGAATTGTTGGCTATCGAGAAAGCCTTGGATCACGCCATCTCGAGCAACTTTCCTCGTGTCGCGATCCTGACGGACAGCAGAAACGGAGCTCTTATCCTGGCCAAGACCATTCAAGACAACTCTATCGCCTACAAAATCAGAGAGAAGATTAACCACTGCCAATCTTTAAAAACGGTAGAGGTGCACTACATACCTGGACACACGAACATTCCCCACAACACGTCAGTAGACAAAGCCGCCAAGGAAGCCCATAGACGGGGCAAATTCATAGTAATGAAATGGAATATAAAGGATGCACTATGTGAATCTGCTAAAAGCAGAATGGGAAAGAGAGTATGCCGAGTTTGCAAGCGCCAAACAAAGAGGATACTGCTCGCTTTTCCCATCTACCTCATCCAAACCTTGGTTCCTAAAAAAACCAAACTAAAAGCCATTGACGCTAAAAGAATCCACAGACTGTTAAGCGGTAACGCATTCGATAGGCACACACTCGCCAAGATGCACGTCGTACCTAGTAACATTTGTGATACATGCGATAGTATCGATAACGCTTCGCACGTAATATTTAAGTGTACCAAATATAACTCAACAAGACTAAATTTCCTATCTCTAAGTAAATATAATGACATTTACAAATTCTTTGAAAAAGAAGACATTAGCTCGTACCAAACATTAGTCGACTTCATTGACAAAATCGACGTAAAACTATAAGTAACACACCAAAATCTACAACTATTTGACTTGGCAATTTCCACCTTCACACAGGCGGGCGGCCAAATAATCCCACGCTACTCAAGGGTAGCATGGTAACTTAAAACCCCAAAAAAAAAAAAAAAAAAAATGTTTAAAACTTTTTGCGCACTCAGTTCTTTACTAATTTCCTTCGGGAACATTTTTGAGGTATGGAGCGTAGATGATTCCTTTTACATAGTTAAGGGATTGTTGAAGCTTACACGTAGGAATTTGTTCGCATCTTTCTCGGAATTAACGAGCATAAGTAGGTTTCCGTCTTTTAGGTCGGTTATGGAGACATAGACATTTATAATTAATTAGCTCGAGAGCTCTGTGTATGGCAAAGCATAAATATTCGGATATTATTTTGTTATTGAATAAATACTAATATACTTCGGGTTGGGGCTATTCAACGTGGGAAGGTCGGTAAATTTATTGTATAATGTGGTTGTTTGTCGTTTACTTTTTTTGGGCTTGGAGCTTTCGGACAAAAACTGAACCGATTATCGCTTAGGGGGTTGGGCCCGGGGGCCAGGATTTCCAGACAATTGGTTGTATGTCGGGTTAATGCGTGTGAGTGAGAGAAACAAAAAAAAATAAAGAGAAGTGGTGTTGTTGATCGAACCAAAGAAAAAAAGGGCGGAACTGATAGAAAAAAGCGAATGCACGAAGAAAACTGACGTCTGCTCGCGATGAGTGTTAGTCGACAACTGAGTTAGCAATTAAATTGAATCTTCAGGCAAATTGACACACGGAGTGTGGAAAGTGCGACGACAGAGCGATGAACAGCGAACCGCCTCGAAACCGCTAAGCTGCGCCGTTGTAACGTGGACAGCACTTAGCACGTATAGAGAGCCATTACGAAATAGAAAACGCGTCTGCTTGCAACGAAGAGACAGATATGCTGAGAGCGTTCTGTCCCCCGCACTGCCTGGGAGCTGGTTAGGTTAGGTCAAAGCGGTAGGTGGGGAGAGGACCTCCCCCAGCTCACATGGACCCATTAAAGGTCTGTTGTGATGCCGCATGGGCGCGGGCCCTTTTTACTGCCTATACCGAGGGGAGCAAAAAGTTGCAGCTTATGGGCAGCCCCATCCGATGGCTTGGATGTATTTGGACAAAATTCCTGGTTCGATTTCGGAAAGGACCGAAATGTCCATAAGGAAGGCAGTGTCTTCCGAGGCCCGAGCCGTGATTGAAGAAGTGGGGGACAGACTCCTCCTTTTTCTCGTCACGGCAACTTCTGCAGAAGTCGTTGTGAGATATTGACAATCTAGAGGCGTTTGTACCAATCTGTCACTGTCCCGTCATGGCTCGTGTTACTGCAGAGCATTGGACTCTATTGAGTCTATATAGCTCTGCCGAGCATCTTTTCGATCGACATGACCATATCGATCTTTATATTTTGCAAGTGATTGTACCCTCCTATCGCCTGCTTGCGAGTTGCTCGAAAGTTTCGTGTGTGTGAAGCCTGCACGTAGCCATTGGCATCGCTACTTGCTCCCTCTCCAATTGGAGAGGAATTGTAGTGCCCTTCCTGGCCAGTTCGTCGGCAGCCTTATTTCCCTGGAACTCACTATGTCCGGGGACCCACATTAGGAAAAGTTCTAACTGCTCTGAGGTCTCATTTAGAGACCTACGGCAGGTATTTAAAGTCGTGGAGTTTGACAATATTGCGCCTAGTGCCTTAATGGTTGCCTGGCTGTCAGAAAAGACTCACACCAAGCTAGGGGAACCTTGGAGACAATAGAGATGCTCTCTTTGATTGCTTCAACCTCCGCTTGGAACACATTACAATGATCCAGGAGCCTGAAGTAGTAGCGGATGTTAAGCTCGTTACAGTGGACTTTCCCTCACACACGGTTGTCTAGCTTTGAGCAATCAGTATAAATGTGGACCGCATTCGCAGGGTTCAGTAGTTTGCGAGAAATTGGCATGGCTAGCAAAGAAAACGACCCAGGCGCAATGAATTCCCAAGAAAAAGTAATTTTTTGTTAATGTGAATTGTGGTTTGGAATTTGTGGTTGTCCTTTTGTAAGTATGTGCTAATGTAGACAAAGCAAAAAGTAAAAAAGTAGTCCTCGTATGTGTTTATTTGTAAATTTTCTTCAAGTTTGCATTAATGTATTCTTGTGTTAAATCAGAATTCATCATGGGAGAGCTTAAATGATGTCAAAAATTTTAAACAATACGTAGCTTCTTTACAATGAAAGATATTGAATGGAGGATTGAAATTCTCTGCAAAACAAGGACGAAGCAAGGTTTGGGATGTATTTTCAAAGATTATAGATGAAAGCGGTGCCGAATTATATGATGAAGTGTAGTGCAGCACATGCAAATATGTATATAAATTCGATAAAAGTACATCGAATTTAGTAAAACACAACCCATAATAGTAACTGACCGATGAGCTAATATTAAAGCGGCATTTAGCGGGTTAAACACTTTAAACTATGTTAAAGTTGTAAACAAGGGCCTGCATTCTTGTATATGGTGAATCGCTGCAGCAAGCTTGTTAAATATTTTAAGAAATTGGGCCAAAACTCTACTTTAAAAAGCACCCTAAAAAGCTACTGCCCAACTCTTTGGAATTTGATATTCCACCTATTCAAATCAGTTGAGATGAACTGGATGGAAATATCCACCATATTAATTTAAAAAAATTAAATTCAGGACATAAATCTATGTAATTTAAGCGAAATGGTGAACCTTCTATCTTCTTATAAAGCTTGTTCAGAAATGCTAGAGGGCAGCAACTATCCAACATTGCATCTGACTATTCCATACATAAATAATTAAAAAAAATATCAACACCTAATGATAATGATGTGGAAAAAGTCAAAAAATGAAAACATGCACTTAAAACATATTTAGATAAAATAGTTCAAGACAATTTAAAAATGTTTTTAGAGACTTATACCCGATTTATACTGGGGTGCATCATTGCATTTTTCCGTTAAATGGAACATGCGACAATGATGCCGGTAAGAGCCCTGTGGATAGAAGACGACAATGATGCGGCCGCATCTTTAATCATGCGTCGCATCATTCGCTAGTGTTGCCGTATTCTGTGTAGTATTTTTACAAAATACTGAAATTATTCGGGGTATCGGGGTAAAATTTTATTGATAGAAATCGGTTGGCAAACAACAAAATGGTGACACAACAACTTACAAAGATCTTTTGGGATGCACTGATTCCAACTTTAAAAGTGCCACTTGAAAATTAAAGTCGTCAGCACAAAATTTTTGTTTGATGGAGCAAAGATAGCTTCATACATCGGACTCCTTCTTAACAAGCTCCGTAAACAATTGGGTGCTCGTAGTAAAACTCCCAAATGCACCGTTTTCCAAATTATAAAGTAAATCGCTCATTATTTTGATAATTTCTTTAAATTTAAATAAAAATGATTTTCGTCTCTTCTTCTTACTGACAGCGTTTGTTCACTTTAACAGCCCGAACAGCTGACAAAATGATGCGAAAAAGATGCGGCTTAGGTGTAAACGCCTCGCATAATTTTTCCGCACCTTCGACAATGATGCGGCAGTGTAAAACGCCTATTAGAATCAATAATGTTAGATTTTCTATTAAAGAGCCAAACCGAAGAAAGGAACAAATAATTCCACCCAAACCAGAAATGGATTCAATTTTTTCCGATTATTCACAGCCCATTCAGATAAATAATATAGCATCCATAATAACTAATGAAATTCAAACTTATAAAAATGTAAATATTTCATATACTGAAAACAACAAAGCCCAATTTCTTTTGCTGTTCAAGGTTAGTTGTAGGATATTAGCCGTTGCAGCGAGCAGTGCAGCATCCGATAGGGCCTTTTCGGTTGCTAAAAACCTAATATCCGAAAAGCGCTGCAAAATTGCCAAAACCGAAGATATGGTCAATAAAATTATGTTTTTGCATTAAAATATTGATGTATTAAATAATGAATCTTTTTTGTAAGTAATTAAAATAATTAGCCTTAAATTAAATATTACATTATATTAACTATCTCCAATCTATAATAAATGTATTATATACAGGGCGGTAATGGATATATATAAAAGTTAAAGCCCATCTTGTTGTTGCGTATGACATATCTGCATTCACTCATACTACTTTGAAGCTGTACAGAAAAAACGTGTACTCATTTTCAGAATGAATTATTCATTTGCCCTTTTGGATGCATTCATGCAGATGTCTATTGTAGAGCATTATTGGTCAAATGATGGCTGTGTAAAGCCACCGAACTATGTATGGGGTCATTTCTCATCTCAGTGCAATGGCTTTTCTGTAGGTATAGAGAGCCACTGTAGCTTACTTTTCCATGTTCTCTATTCTCAATTTCTGATCGAGCTTTCTGTCGACGACCTGGCCAAGATACTTGCCATTGTTGCTAAAGGCTAACTATTCCCCGCCAAGTTTGGGGGTGTAAGTCTAGGAATTTTGTACTTCCATGAGAAAAGCACCAGTTCCGTTTTAGACGGGTTAATAGGAGGGTCGAGAGGACTCCACCCTGCGGGGCTAATGGCTTTTTGTCCAGCATGGATCAGTTGGGCAGGGATGATGTCATCTTATCCTGCAGATTTGTACGGCTTGCAGTTTTTTATTGCCCAAGATATGTTCTACTAACTTAACAGATTAGGTCTGTTAGCATCACAGCCCGGGAAGTGGGTGTGGAGGAGAAGATGTAACGACTCGTCGCTGGATGTTGTCCAGGACTGGTCGGCTTTCTTCAGGTAGCCCAGGGTGGGTGTTGTTCTTGAGAGAACTCTGCGCAGGCGCGAAGCTTTTGAGCTGCTCTCGATTTGGCTGCAGAACTTACGCCATAACGTGCGATTGTCTTTCCTTAGTTCTTTCTTATAGGTTGTGTGAGGGAGTCACAACAACAAAACAACGAGCACCGTTAACCTCAGGTGGGGAATATAGATGATGGCCCAGATAGAGGCGAGGACGGATTGGGCTGGAGCCAAATTTCAAATAAGATTATAAATATAGTTAGTAAGCAAGGCAGGTTTTACTAGGGGAGGGAGTTCGCGCGTGCGAACACAACAGGTCTCATTTCAGTAACTATAGTATCGACGACGCCGAGGCCATCTCTAAGAGCTCCGTAATACGCCAAGAGAGCAGAACGGGCAAAACCAAAAGAGAGGGGCCCAACAGCATCAGCAGCAGCTCGTAAGAGAGTAGGCAAAAGCGCTCCCGATAGCTGCCTTCACTTACAACAAGCCACAAATTTGCCGAAGCGCCAGCAGAGGCCACCTTCAGAAATATTGCCGGCCAGCAACGAGTGAAAGAGAGTGGAAAAAACCACCACCAAACGCAGGTAGTGCAGACGAAGCTCAAGCGCAGCTCGAAACCTAGCAAGAGGGAGCATCGCTGATCTCCTACGCATTATCGGCGACAGCAGCAAGAAAAGCGACAAGGGCCGATGCGTCAGCAGAGGCTGCAAGCAAAGGACGGCTTTGACGCCGGTCGGCCTGTTATGGCTAGGGGAGTTGATTTTTGGGAAAGAGACAACACGTTCACGCATAAGTAAAATATCACGAGTGAAATAGCTTGGAGAATTTCGTTCTCACGAAAACCCTCCTGTATACCCACATGACTCAGCAAGGATATAAAAGGAGCAGAACGAGGATCAAACGATTCGAGCCGGCCCCAGGAAGGAGGAGGTAAAGGGGCAAGCTGAAGCCGTAGGCGAGAAGGAGATTAAGATGGTGTGCTATTAGGAGTTAGGGCCCCGTCCGCAGGCAGATAAAAGAAATTGCCACTGAAATTTCATAGAATATTTATTATTTTATTGTTTCCGCCTTTCACTCGCGTTTTCCTTCTACGCTTCTGTAACGACGCTGGCCGCTACATTTTACCTTGCTTGCACTTTAACTCTCCACCTCGTGGTTCTTTTCAGCCGCAGCGCATTAAAAAAAACGTAATTAAAGAGTCACAGAAGTCAATGCAGAGCGTAGTATATGTTTTCCCTTTCCCCGTTATAATTATCCAGATAAAAAAATTTTGTAGTACTATCCTAGTCCCTAAAGCTTGCATGGCATGCGTGAGCTGCGATCCTCCCTTCTGTAATATTACCTTTTGCCTTCGTAGTAAAAAGTAAAAGGTCTTCAGCCGCTCACTCGCTCAGAGTCGCCGTCGGAAAGAGCGGGCCGCGACTAGCATTGGCCTTGTTCCCCGCGTCACAGTAGCCCGCCCGACGCTTTCTTACGTGAGACGCCCCGATCTATTTCTGGGTACACCAATATAAATGTTCTGTAGGTGGACCGGGCCTGGGAGACTTACAGTTGACAGACTGGTTTTGTACTCGACCCAGCTCTGATCAACATGTAACGCCTCAGCTAAATTGAAGAGTCTCCGCGAGGCTCCGCGAAGTCACCCTAATTTTGGAGTCCACCATTCAGTTTTCTTCCGGACTTTGGACTTACTAGAGGGGCAGGATTTATCAAGCGCCCCATAACAGGCGTCGGTAAATAATTTAACAAGTAGGGTCGTAGCTCCCGCAACAATTCTTCCTCCGGGGGGGACTCCAGGTGGTTGGAATATCGAGTCCAGTTTCCACGTACCTGTGGTCAGAGAAGGAGTGTTCTTCTAGGACCCTCCAGGATAAAATGTGCTGATGTATCTCATGAGAGGCCGCCCGTGCTCTAGCTCTCGGATTGCTGGGAACATCCTCCCATTTGACGGCCTTCATCTTGGCTCTTGGGTAGACCTCTTTCAGTGCCGCAATCGCCTTAGTGTGGAGGGCCGCCGAGCGAGCATATTGACTGGCGTTGGCTTTCACTCTGCCTTGGTGCCACTGGGCGTGCTCACACTACCATTCTCCTACAGTTCCTGGAGAAAGCGATTCTGGAGCTCATTCTCCACTTATCCCGAGGGAACTGACCATCACTGGAGCCCTTGTGTAGGACTCCAATGAGGGTCTTACCCCTCGGCACCTCGGCAAACGAGCGGTTGCCCAGTTGTGTTTTGGTCCACTTGGAGTGCTGGACCGGTGAAGCGGTGTCTCCCGCCGAGCGTTGTCACTTATTTGGGGCCATGGCTGTGCCCTTACCAACTTTGGCTGGCTGGTCGTCAGGCAGGATCCTCTTGGCCCATTGCCCTTGGGCAGACGACTTAAAAGCTGGATCGTCTTTGGCCAGAAGGAAAGTCGCGCGCCTTTTTTCTTGGTATTTGGAGACAGCAGCGCCGCCTGCAGGTGTTTTCAAGGTTCCTCCCCGGGCGCTTGCCAGCCGCGATATCACTCTGCTTGGTAGCCACCCCGGTAATTGGTTTGCCCTTGGGGCTCCCCGACGTGGATTGGCCCGATTGGCATTTCGGGCCATTCCTTGCAGCACTAATTGCCTCGAGACAGGGGACCGACTTAGTTTCCTTCCACGTCTTGCTTGGCACTGGTTTCCCATGTGCGGATGTAGAGGGATGGTATTGTCCCTCCGGTCTTGAATTTTTATATATGAGTTGTTTGACATGTTTGGTCCACGAGTAAGCGGGAAGGGGTTAGTCACCCGAGGCATAGCTCGCTTGCCCCGGGAAGCCTAGTTTAAACTGGAGGTCAGCAGGTATCCAGAGTCCGCATATTAAAGGCCAAGCACCCCCTCGGCCATGCATCCTTCGGCATATGATAGTGTCACCTCGGATTGTGGTAATTTCACTGAGAGTATTCTTCTCTCCGCCCGACTACCATAAGTCAGCATCCTTACAGTAACATGACCGTACCAGGACTTGCTTCCAGCCGCGTTCACTGGGAGAGTAAAGTCGCACTTCCGTCGGTGTGCACAGTTACGGCGGATGACGGTTCACTCGTGACCCTGCATTTATGAATATTTTTTTTTTATTTATGCTCATTTATATTTAAACCTTATGAGTAAATTAACAAGCAAAAAAAATAATTCAATAAAAACCATGACAATATTAAAAAGCAATACATTCTCAAATATCTATCTCTACCTCTAATTCGATGTTCAAATAGGTGCGAAAAATGGTTCTTTAGCATTAGTTTCATCATCTAGGGAAGTGTTAAAGTCATTTGACAATCTTGGCAAATAATATTAATATTATTTAGGAAATTTGTTTTACAAATATTTCTAAACATGGTGGTTATAAAAGCTCAATTACAGCTGCTGACAATGCTCTTGCTTGACTTAGAGCTAATCTTTTATTAAGAATTACGCTTGAAACAAGAGGATCCGAAGAATCCATTGCTCTTTGGAAAACATCAGTCATATTGTTTACCCTACTGTTCTTTCGAGCATGTGAAAGCCTGTCACTCTTATAAATTTTTCTGCGTTCTTCTGACGCATTTTCACCAAGACAACCTATTGGCAGTACTGATATTTCTATAATTTGAAATCCGTGTATTAACACTGTATGTACAGTGGCTAACATCGGAAGCCATGGACATATATGTATAATGTTACGGTTTGTTGGGAATATTTTTTAAATGTATGTGCATTATTTGGAAGTAGACAGGACACTGCAATTAAAATGATGTGAAAGCTTTCTAATAAAGAAAAATCAAGCCCTAAAATCATGAAAATATTACAGAATTCGAAAGTGCTCTATTTGCTGTATTGTCAACAATTCTGTTTCCACTCCCATTCTGTTTGGGCTTACCTACATGAAGGGCCATATCCTTCCACATTCTCTCCTCAATAAGTCGTTTTTTATTCGTAATATCCAGTTTCCCTTGTTCATCTCTTACTTGCCATTTTTAAGTCCAATTCTATTTGAAATGTGAGGCACAAATTCAAAGAATCGTATCCACGCATGTAGTGGACTTATGCCATATTGCATTGTTCCAAGTCTAGGTCTATATCTTCGAGAAGAGATACTGCCAGTTGCAATAAAAAGTTTTGGACTAGCCCCACATATAGGAGTAGATTTCGTTTTAGTAAAAATTTTTACAACTTTTCCGTAAATTAGTGTCATACAGAGATCATATTTAACTGTGATATTTCTTTCATTTAAAATGGTACATGCATAAGTAATCAATCTTTTCTTTGGGCATTTAAATTATTCTTTTCTTTAAGAATGTGGTCTTTTCTTTCCTTGACGAACTCGAGTTTAAGAGACCTACAAAATCTTACAGACTGAGGTGTACGATTTAACCACATAATATTTCCAGAACCATCCATTGTTTTTAGCGGTATTATTGTCCACAAATTTCTGTTTATTTGTGCTTCGCCCAGTTTTTCCGTCAAATCCATAACTTACAATGAGAATTACACTTGAAATATTTATAAGCTTCTTAAATACATCTTCCTGCAACTGAATGGTTGCAACTGGTGTGATCCAAAAGCTTGTGCAAAGTGACTTGCGCTACTATATCTGTCACAGTAATTCCAAGAGGATTTTGATTCTTATACTTTGTTGTAGCTGAGATAAATGTCATACGATCGGCTTAAGTCTCAAATGTTTTTATATAGGTTTTAAGTCATAGAATTTTCGAGCAAAAATGCTAAAGTCTCATTTGCCGTTAGAGGTCCTGGCACTGATATTGAGGGGAATACGTTTTTCTTTATTCGATTGCACTCTTTTGGTGCATGAAGAGTACTTTCCAACACAGAAGCCGTATTTTTTCTTTCGATTTTGTAGCGGACATTACTGCAGCTTGCAAGAGAAGATATGTATTACGGCGTTAGTTATCTGCTAAAGCTGATGATGATTTCCTCTTCAGACGTTGTCTAGAAACGCTATATTCCATTGTTGGACGTTCCTTTGCATTCGATGTTGATGCTGTTGATTTTGACGCACTCGTTGATCCAATGAAAATATGGTTTTTGACAATAGCCATTCCGAATGCCTAAGATTAAACCGGCTCACATTTCTAACGCTCTTTGCCAAGTTCTTTTTGGCGTAAGTCTCAAGGCTCCATATTATTTTACATAATTCATCTTTTTTCTCGGTTTCCAAGCTAAGCTCATTGAAAAACTCGACCGCACCAAAAAAAAAAAAGTAAAAAAACTAAAATGGACTTAAATGGTCACAGTTAATTTAATTTACACATATTACATTAATTTGACATTGTTAATAAGTGGCATAAGATGACAAGAAAAAAGTTGTGAACCTCAATAGACACGCAAGTTTGTTTAGTTTTCTGTAATTTGGGAAGGTCCAAATCAATACGCACAAAAAACAAAGTAACAAATATAAAGGAAATCTTTTTTTAAATTCACATTCACCCTTATGATTCATTTTTTACATTTACTTTTTCTTTAAATATACATTTACAAACTAACAAACTCAAGAAAAAGTTTTGCGCCCCTTTAACATCAGCTCGTAAGCGACCAAACATCTGACTTTGAAGGGCTGCAAAACTTTTAGAGCTGCATTAAAATCAAAACTAACGAGGAAAAACGTTGTGAGCCGCGACTACGGCCGCGGCTCTACTTTACACCCCGTACTCAGCCAGTATATATGTATGAGAGCTTACGATATATGTAATTTATTACATGTTCGGAAAAAATTGAATCTTAGCCAAAAAAAAAATAAGTCGAACCCTTTCGGAGATTTTTATCTATTATATTTTTCAATTTTTGCTTACATATGTTTTTTACATCTTCCTTTTGCTACATGTCTACATCTACTTCCTACATATAGATACACGGTTGTATGCAAAAGAGAGAGAGAGAAAGAATGAGTCTGCGCTTGGAAGGACACTGGAATTTCATTTGTTCCTTCTGGCTATGCTAATAATTTGATCTGATCCAGATTCAATACTCTGATAGATTTGGTAATTTTTATGTTTTTGGGTATCTCGTATCTTAAAAATTGTGCTAGAGGATTTTTGCCAGCCATCCATAACGTGCATACCATATGTGTCAATAGATTTGGGTTCAATGCGACCAATGTATATGATTTTATGGTCGAACTCTATGTGTTCGGAGCAGCAGCTGGCAGTAACTCTTAAAACATTTGAATTACATCTTTTATCGTATGCTTTTAAGTATTGTCGCGCTCTTGTTAATCGCCTTCTTGTTTATGCACACACGCACACACACATATCATCTATTCTGGCTGCTTATATTGTAATGCCTTGCCTACATGCAGCCCAGTCTATCAAATAGTCGTAAGGCAGTCTGTCACATATTTGCATCATCCCGGCTGAGGCCGCGATGGCTCTCTACCATCGACCTAGCGCCTAACAGAACTGGACAACAGCGATATAACGGTTTAAGTTTTCGCCTACTAAAACTTTGTGCATAATTTTCAACCACCTCTAACTCAAGGGCACGCCCTCAAATATATAAAATAAAACGAACAAATAAACGAAATCCAACAACGCAGAATTATTACTTCGTAAATGTGGAGTCAGAGTTGCCGAAAAAGCTCGGCAGCTTCCAACACTATGTGTCCTTTATCTCAAGTGGCCTCCCTCAAGTGGACTGTATTGCTTATGGGTTGGCCTGTGTCGGTTCCTGTTCATGTTTATGAACATTGGATAAAATTCTTCGTATGTTTTGGGAAGCTAGTTTGAACACCAAGGAAGAAACAGATTACTCCCCATCAGGGAAGTATTCAGTTCGTCTCCCGTTTAAGCATAGTGCTGATATTTTAGGGGAATCTTATATTCAGGCGTATCGGCGATTCATCAGCTTGGGGCGAAAGATGGATCGTAGTCCTACACTTAAGGAACGGTACTCCGTCTTCATGAGGGAGTATATTATTTGAAGCATATGTCCGAAGTCAAACCTGATTCCCGTAGCATTTGCAAATACTTCTTGCCTCATCACTGTTTGTTTTTCTACACTCTTGGCTCAGCTGCTCTGCAGCAGGAGTTTTACGTAGATGATCACATTTCTGTCGTGACTCAGTCGCTGAGGTCATGGAAAAAATTCATCAAACCGAGGCTATACTGTCTCTCGATAACTTCAAGCTTAGGAAATTGTGTTCTAGTTACCAGGAAGTACTTGGGGGAACCACAAAGAGAAATTCATAAGGTTTCAAGATGGAAGTGACATAACCAAAACTCTTGGCTTAGCCTGGGCCCCTGCTTCAGATCAACTGCTTTTTGCCTTGTCTGCGCTGGACAAAAATTGAATGCCCTCCAAGCGATTGGTTTTGCCTTCGATTGCTTACTTCTACGACCCTTTTGCATTTATTATTCCTGATATTGTCAGGTGAAAGATCTTCCTTCAGCAGCTTGGGAGAGAACATTTGGATTGCGATGAAAGCCTACCCTCAGCGTTGCATTCAACTTGGATGGACTTGAGAAATAGTTTGGCAAGCAGCTCATTTCTTCGCGTTATCCAACTTGTCTTCCTCTTCATCATTCAACTATAACTTTAGAACAGGGCACGGCCCTATTTAATGAGTACAGAAAAAAGTCTATCAAAAAGCAGCAAGCATTCGTGTGGCTTCGGCAATGACACTTCGGCTCTTGCTATCTTACCTTTTAGGCTGAGGTTTAACAAAAAAGCCTTTAGTTGCTGTCTAGCCGTCGACAATGAAAGACCACGCTGCAACTATTAAATGAAACGCTGCGAGAAAAAATGTTCAATGAAAAGAGGGAAACAATTTTTTTTTCATCCTCTTTTTTTATGTTTATTATCATATTATTAATGTGTTATTTTATTTTAATTTAAGTTTTACACGAAAGTTTCAGCACGAAATAAGTGTAATAAGACTATAAATAGTTTTTCCCAGTGTAAAGCAATAAACCGGTTTCGCCAGCATGCAGGTTCGGGTTTTTGCTACACAAACCAGCGTGTTGAGTGAAAGCGTACCGAGCCCTGCTGCAGAGGTTCACGGATTTTGTGATGCCAGAATAGAAGCATATGGCTCTTGCATATATATCGTGTCCAGGGAAGGGAAGTCGTCCAGCAATGTTTTGTGCTCAAAGTCTTGATAGACGCCTCTAAAAACATTATCGATTCCTAAGCTGGAATTAGGTGGAGCCCATTCGCTTGTGAAAATTTCAAGTTTTCGTGGAAAACCGAGTGACATCAATTCATAACGGTAGCCATGGAAAGGAGCTATGTTCCCACATCTTTAAATCCCGCTATCATTCTCTCTAGAGGCTCGCTTCACAGCCACCTTATCCAGTCAGGGCTGTGGTTTCACAGCCCATCGTTTTTGGTAGGCTCTAAGGATGAGTGGCCTGTATCTTCTGTTCTTGAAATAACGACTTTCGAGCTTCGCAAGCGAATATTGCTTATTGTGTCTCCACATGCCGATCTCACATCCGGATGCAAACTTGCAAACTCATTCTTTGGCATGCATCGCCGTTCATCGACCTTTCTGGATTGTCAACTCATCGCTAGGATTCTTAGCTCAGCACCTGCTAATTTAGACAGTCAGAAAGTGTGTGAAATGCTTCAGGACTAGGCCGCGCATGGTCCAGCACATCATAGGAGACCTACCTAAGGAGCGGCTGGAAGGATCTCGACCCTTTAAAGTCAGTGGACTGGATTACTGTGGGCACTTTGACTACAGATCGGAAATCCGCAGGAGTTCTTCTATCAAGTGCTTCATTTGTTTCACTTCTAAGGCAATACACATGACCACAACATCGTTTCATTCTAGGCGCATTAAATGCGACAAACTTTGATGGCGGAGGTCCATGAATCCTGCTTGGCTGACACAATTGACTGGCGCTTCATCCATGGCGCGGGTCACTCGACAAATATTCTGTAGCCACTGGAGAGAAGTGTATCTCACTCTTTTGCAAGAGCGTTCGAAGTAGCTCACGTCCACGTAAAACCTCTTCGTGCACGATGTCGTCCTGGTTAATGGATGCCAATGCGTTGGCAACTGGGTGGAGTGGTCAAAAGCGTCAAGGGCAATGATGGAGTGAACCGCGCAGTTGATTTGAAGAACTAATGTTCAGTTATCTGACTTTCAATTTTATATTACAAAAGTTGAGAGCAAAAAGGGATTTTATAATGGTAAACAGAAATGTTCTAAGTGCTTTTTGATGAGGTTAAAAATTTGATTATGAGTGATGCTTATGTGTCCTAATCGTATGCGGATAATCTTTGTGAACATGTCTCGGACATGACAACGCGGATTGAAGTCGACCATAGTTGTATATTGTGTCGCCTTTTGTGTTGTTAGATTTATAGTATCTATTGGTAAGGATATTTTTTTCTTCTTTGAAGTATTTTTATATATGTTTGAGGATGTCATTGAAATTATTGTGAAATGTGAGTGGTGGAAAAAATCATTTTTTATGTTGGCAGTTTCGTTTCCTGTTATTCCACAATATCCCGGAATCCATAATAACTTTACTTTTTTTTTGGCTTGGCAACCCAATGTTTAGAGAGGTTCCTAAAGATCTTTGAAGAGCGGAGAGAGTAATTGGGTTTTTTTTTTTGCTTTTAGTTTTTGCAGATTGGGATTGATTTTTCGACGTTGAATCAGTTAAATAATCTCAATGCTAAACTCTCACCTGGGAATACATTGCCGTTTATGGCGACATGCCATATCCTTAATGAGATCCGAGTACAATATTGCGGAACTCCAACACTTACAGTCCAACGCTTGACTTCCTTGCTCAACATGAACTGCCACACTTGATCAAGAAGAAGTTGCATTACAGAGAGAACATATTGAGAGAACGAGCTTAAAGACGAAAGCAGTAGCCGAAAATACAGCAACAAAAACGAGGCGAACGGGCGAAATTTAATTTAATAATTAATTCACCTATTTTGCCTTACACGAATGGAAACAAACTGTTTATTTTTAATAAAAAATTAAAATTAAGAAAAAGTTGCCAAAAATGCTTGGCATCTCCATAATTTTTTTTTTTTTTTTTAAATTTGGTCAAAAATATTTCCAATTGATCATTATATGCCGACATATTAAGAAATGATAGTGCGAATTGGCGTGCGAACGTTCTACGCTTACTGCTTACGAAGCTGTAAAACTGTTTAGGGTCCTGCATCGAGATCGCGTTTTAGCGTTAAGAACTGTAAGATTGAACCAAGCTATTACGTAGCGACAGAGAGAAGAAAAACAACCAACTTCTTTAAATTTTTCTTAAAGTCTTAATTTTAAGTTCTTTAGACTGGTAAAGTCTTTGGTAAACCAAAAAAGTTTCCTAGATCTAATCGGACAAGAAATGGGACACAAACATAAAAAATGTGTCAATGTTCGTCTTTACGAAAGCAACGGACACGTTCAGATAGCCTACCCGACCGATCCAATACAGTTGGACCTATAAAGAGTGACACTTTGAAATAAGAATGGTAGGCGTTTTCAGGTATAGTAAACGGAAGGGGTCGGTAACAACAATATGATCGGATCCTATACAAAGCACATGGGGTTTTTCTGATAGCGAGGAAGAAATGGTTTTTATAGTGTAGTGTAAGTAGTGCATGCAAGTAAGGAAGATAGAAAAGCCGGGAATAATCAGTTTCACACACAGAAGTTCCATTTGTTTTGCGAATTGTAGCTTGAGCTCACTACAATCAGAACCCCTTCTGCACGTCGAAACGAGCGGTCCTTTCTAGAAGTTGTGTACCGACCGAACAAAACTTCGGAACTAAGGATGTCCGGCTTACCCAATTCTCGGTAAACACAATTACGTGGGATTAAAATGCGACACTAACCAGAAAGAGAGTGCTGAGCTTACTACGTAGCCTATAAAATTCTGATAGGTTGCTAAAGATAAAGTTAGTTTTTTGGGGGGTTGGAATTAGATCGGAAAGATTAAAATGGAGTACTGGTCTAATTACTAGGGATGTTTATGTTTAAGCTGTTTCACAACCAAATGGTGCGAAGAAAATTTGGAAGGACAAATAGTATCGAATTTATATGGGGAGACGCTTATCTGAAAGGAAGTCATCTCCCTAGCATAAGAGAAATTAATTTTCTCCACCTTAAAAGTGATAAGCAAATAGTGAACATCTGTCTAGTTTGCATACCCCCCGCTAAACGGGGGCAGCGACAATGCCGCGAGATGGAAAATGCAATAAAAGAAAATAAAAGAGCTCAAAACATCTCGAAACAAGAAAACCGACTTTAAATTCGTAAAAATTGAACTCTAAGAACTCAAAGTTCATTAACATAAGTTTGAGGACTCCAAAGGTTTCATTCCTTCTATGTTTTCACATTGATTTAACTTTCGGACCTGCAATTATCTTAAGATTTTTAATAACCAACGTATTTAAAAGTCACTGAAAATAAACGCATTAAAATGTATGTTTAATTTTTTACAGAATGTTCGCATACCGACGAATGGACGAACAGGTTGGCCACAAGATGTTTGGGCATCTGAACTTAATCCTGATCAAAACTAAACTAAACTATATTAAATTAAAGAATGATAATAAAAAGCATAAATATTTTTTATTGAAAACTCGTTGGTGATATAATCGGAAAATAGCGATTTCTCACAGAGCACATCTGGTGGGCACGGTGGGAATTTTTGATCAAGCATCCATAAAAAAACAGCTGATGACAATAAGACAAATAAAATTGTTCTTTAAACTATGCATTTTTAATAAGTTAATATGGATTAATTAAAAATTGTTTTTACTATGGTTGAGAAGGGCTTTGGAATGTAAATAATGATTGGAGACCAAGTGAAGTCGTAAGTGTGATCTGCTCCATGTTGAGGATGCAGAAAGTTACGAGGAAACAATTTTTCTTCTCAAAATGCTGCCATCCAGGGCCTGCAAAGTATACAAATATAGCACGTTGAACAATTTATTGTTTTGTCAAATACAATAATATTTAGAGTACAGTGGGGTAAGATAGGTCAGTTTTTTGACGAGCTCGTGCGATGGTGTTTTTGCACTGATTTTGACAAATAAGCACTTATTGCAAAGGTTATATATCTGGCAACATTTTGGCAAAAATGATTTTATTTTTGGCTAAATAGTTTTCAAGCTAAATACAATAGGACGAAGGTACTTTTTTTAATATTTTTTAGATCTGGTGGTACGATAAGTCAATATATTCAACGTTAAATAAATGTAAACGCCTAGAAAATCAGCTGTTCAAATTCCATCAACGTCATTCAGGTAAAAAAATGATGAAGTGGCAAATAATGTGAAAATCATAAAACCGCGGATATATATACCCGAAGCACCTTTCAACAACGGCTCAGCAACCAGCTTAGCTATTAGGTCGATGGTAATAAGAACATAAGGATGGTTCAACATCCAAGCCTTGCACGAATGGTCAAAATGTGTTTTAAGCGGCCCAAATACTCCTCTATCGTTCTTTATGTCCTCTTCACTTCGATTTGGAGTTTTTCGTACATAATTACGCACCAGTTTCCTGTCTAAATATTTCAAATTTACATCATAGTAGTGACCTATAATGCCTCCAAACGTTTGACTTATTGTGCCTCCAAGCGTATGCTTTATGTTGTTGTATGTGTTTTTTTTTTCAAAACCAAAAATATGGAAAAAACAACATATAACTTCGGTTCAGCATTAATTTTTATACCCGGTACTCGAAGAGTAAAGGGGTATATTAGATTTTTTGAAAAAATTGATGTGTGTAACACCCAGAAGGAAGCGTTTCCGATCCCATAAAGTATATTTATTCTTGATCAGCATCAATAGCCGAGTCGATATAGCTATGTCTGTCTGTCCGTCCGTCTGGCCGTCTGTCCGTCCGTCCGTCTTCATTAGCGCCTATAGCTCAGAGACTATAAAAGCTAGAGGAACACAATTTCGTATCCAGACTCCTGTCCTATCACACTGTTACAAGTGTATTTCAAAATTTCGCCCCGCCCCCTTCCGCCCACTCCAAGGACGAAAATCTGTGGCATGCACAATTTTAAAGATACGAGAAAACTAAAAACGCAGAATCATAGAGAATGAGCATATCTATCAGATTGTTGAATCTGGATCAGATCAGATGATAAATATAGCTACAATGAAAAAAACCATTTCGAAATGCATCGTTCCCTCTCGCTCTCTCTCACACACAGGGTTGGGCGCTATGACTGATCGAATTTTTTGACGCCTAGTTCTCAGAGACCATAAGAGCTAGATCAACCAAACTTTCTATCCAAGCTCCTCTGATATCAAACCGAGACGAGTTTGTTTTATAATTTGCCCACGCCCCCTTCCGCCCCCACTAAGGACGAAAATCCACAATTTTTAAGATACGAGAAAACCAAAAACGCATAATCATAGAAAATGACCATATCTATCAGAGTATTGAATCTGAATCAGATCGGATCATAAATATAGTCAGAAGGACCAAATTAAATTTCAGTGGCCTTCCAAGCGCTTACTCATTCCCTCTCTCTCTCGCACACAACCGTGTATGTATATGTAGGAAGTAGATAAAGACATGTAGAAAAGGCAGATGTAAAAAATGTATGTAAACAAATATGAAAACATCAAATAGATCAAAATCTCCGAAAAGGTTCGACTTAATTACTTTTTTCTTTTTTGGCTAAAATTGTCCCTTTTGCGAACATGTAATAAATTACAATAAGCTCACATACTGACTGAGTACCGGGCATAAAGTAGAGCCGCGGCGTAGACGCGGCGTAGACGCGGCTCACAACGTTCTCCCTCGTTTTTACATAAGAATAAACTTACTTGAAAATTTTTTGCATTGAAGAAATGTGCTTTAATGAGGACAAAAAACAATTCGTTTCACAGAAAAGCACGAAAAAATAAACTACGCTGTAACTAGTAAAGCTTATCCACTTTGGCAGCCGAAATGGCAGTTGGCAATGATGTTCTTTACCATGTATCTAATTCACGCAAAACAAACCACCTCTACAATAACATAGCAAAGATACTGCGATATACCTATCTTACCCCCTTACTTATTTTAGCC
Organism: Drosophila helvetica; assembly: GCA_963969585.1. Classification (NCBI taxonomy): domain Eukaryota; kingdom Metazoa; phylum Arthropoda; class Insecta; order Diptera; family Drosophilidae; genus Drosophila; species Drosophila helvetica. The sequence goes on along the minus strand of OZ018402.1, from coordinate 34,346,267 downwards.
CATTCTACTCTACTTGTATTTTTTTTAAGTTTTCAAACTTAGTTCACGGCACTTTTTGTCTTCGTCATAGTCTTCAAAAGAAAGGTGCAACGATTTGACAATATTTTAAAAGTCGCGCATTGCACAACGGATCGAAGCGTCGAAAATATTGGACGGAAAATCA
>OZ018402.1:33661512-33702071 GCA_963969585.1 Drosophila helvetica | reverse complement strand
AGACCTGTTAGAAATTCTCAGTAGGATAGAGGAATAAGCAGAAACCTACGGGGTGGAGGATGACCACTTGGTTTTTGCAATGCCAGCAATATTGGAGGAGAGTGCATTGGACTGGTCGCATTCCAAACCGGCACCAGTGAACACATGGGTAGAAGCAAAAGACAGATTGAAGGAAAAATTTATATCTCCCCGGTACCAGGAGGGCTAGCAAAGCAAGTGACAGATCGAAAGCAATCCGAGACGGAAACAGTGAGGGACTACGTCCAAGATCTGAGGAAACTGATGAGATTCGGCACATATACTGAAGAACAGAAACTGGATATTACATATCAGAACTGCCGGTTAGCCATTAAATTATATGTAAAGCGACGATAATTCAAACTCCAGCAGAATTCATGATATTCATGTAACAGAGAACCGGCCTTATACTGCTGGACCTGTAACAAACAAGGGGTCCGTACGAAACGAACAGGGCTCGGGATCTCCCCGGAAAACTCACGAAGCCCAGAACCCAATAAGCGGGACAGAGGTTGGGTTAGGTTAGCCCGGACGGCTCTCAGCGGGGCTTCTCATAGGCCAGTATGGCCCTTAGTTATCCAGATGTGGTGTATGGACCTTTACGGGGGTGGTGTCGAGGTTTGGAAGTTCGCGAGAATCGAGGTATTCTTCGCGAAAGCAAGAAGTTCCCTTGGCGTCCTCCTGGAGGCGTCTTCCATTGAAGCCAGCGCCGGTGCGCCTAGGTGTCTGCTCCTTGGCCATGAGAGAGCCGGACAGCATATGAGATGTTCCAGGGTTTCAATAGCTCCGGGTTCATCGCATTTCCTGCACCTGTCTGTACTGGTGATGCTCAGCTTGGCTGCATGCGCCGCAGTCAGACAGTGACCTGTATTCCCAATAGCAATCTGCAGTCCTTCCGTGGTAGGTGCAGTATATAGTGACTGACTTTTCCGTTGCGCTCCTTGCACATGGTTCTCAAGATTCTGCAGGTGGTGGTGCTCCACCTGCTTGTCCAGGTGGCTTTGTAGCGTCCTTAGGGAGACAGGAACGTCTTCGATTCTATCGTTTGCCAGCCCGACGCCCTCCTTTGCCAGAGCGTCCGCCGCTTCGTTCCCTTCGATCCCCTGGTGACTGGGAACCCAATAAATCCGAACTGACTTGGTCGAGCTTAGTGTGTCTAGTGCCTGCCTGCTTGCCAGGATATTTCTGGAACTGACCGCGGACGCCTGCATGGATATTATCGCCGCTTGGCTGTCAACGAATAGATTGACCACATTATGTGCTCGTCCGGTCTGTTGAGCGACCTATGCAGCTTTTTTTTATAGCGAAGACTTCCGCCTGGAATATGCTGCATCGGTTCAGTAGCCTATATGACGACCTTATTTCTGGGTCTGTGCAGTATAGGCCCGTTCCTACTCCTCCATCCATCTTGGAGCCGTCGGTATATAAGTTGAGGTATTGAGTCTGGTCCCGTCCTGTTTTCCACTCTTCGGGTCCCATAAGTGTGTTTGTTTTAACCTCGAGGCAAGTTTGGGGGGTCATGAAATCAGTAGAACTGATTATGCCTTTTCCGATTGAACTGTGCCCGAATCCTTGTGGCGACATATTACCATATTACCAATTAGGCGCTGCGCTGTCTTTCCTGCAGTCAGACGAGCGTGGATGTCCAGAGGATCAACTCCTAGTATGATTTCGAGTGCTGTTGTTCGGGTTGATCTCAGCGCCCCTGTAATGCAGAGCAGAGCCTGCCGCTGAGTTCTTTCCATAAGGTTGTGATAAGTTTTCTTCCCGGTGGCTTTCCACCACACTAGGACTCTATACAGCAGAGTTGGTCGCACAACCGAGAGCAGTGCATTAGAGCAGGTGACAGGCCCCATGTGCTGCTAAGCATTTTCTTGGATGCTTAAAGCACAATGGTGGCCTTGTTCACCGTTTTCATTACATTGGGTTTCCATGCTAGTTTGCTGTCCAGTACTGTGCCGAGGAATAAGACCTGTTTTTTTGGGGTTTGCCTTGTTCGGTTGATTTTCGGGATGGTCCATGTCGGTACCTTGTACCTCTTTGTAAAGAGGATGAGGTCCGTCTTGTCCGCGTTGATACTGAGTCCTACTCCATCCGCCCACTCACATATCTCCCATAGTGCTCGTTCCATTATGGAGCTGAGGGTCGATGGACAGACGCCCTCACCCACAGGAGGGGTGACAGGACTCCACCGTCTACAACTCAGGAGGTTCTTTATCCATAGGTTGACTGCTGGGTGTATGTTGGTCGCTTCTAAGCGATCCACTATTGCGTTCGTAGCCACGTTATTAAATGCTCCGGATGTATCTACGAATACTCCTAGTGAAAATTTTTTGTTATTGAGAGCTTTCTCGACGGTAGCTGCTAACGAATGTAGTGCTGTCTCCACCGATTTCCCTTTGGTGTAAGCATGCTGGCTGGTAGACATCAGTCCTCCTACCTCATTCCTAATGTGTAGATCCAGCAGCTTTTCCAGTGTTTTTAGTAGAAAGGAGGTGAGGCTTATCGGTCTGCAATCCTTGGGACTAACATGGCTGCACTTTCCTGCCTTTGGCAGGAAGAAAACTCTGGAGGTCCTCCATTGGATTGGGGTTTAGCCTGAACTTAGACATGCCGAGTATATTGCTGAAAGCCGTGGGGTGATCACCTTTTTTGTCCTCTGCAGCATGGCTGGGAATATTCCGTCCAGTCCAGGTGCTTTTGTGCCCGTAAAGGAATCTATGGCCCATTGGACTTTCATGTGGGTTGTCAGATCTGTTGGGGGTTTTTGTTCTTCGGTTGCTCTTAAGCCGGCTTAGTATCTTAAGGGCCGCCTTGTTCTTTGAGTTGGCCTTCATCCCTCCCTTGAACGCTTCGCCCCTTCCCTGCGCAGGGATCAGTGAGCCTATTCGTATCTGTTTCAGGAATGGTGACTTCTTTCTTAATGTTCTTGCCTCTCCTATAGGTTCCTCCATGGTGTGATTGATTGTGGTTGCCTTTGGTGTTGGCGGTCTGGACTGTTCCGTCTTAGTTTCCTCCTCTTCTTTCACCGTGGTTTGCATGTGTGGAATTGGTTTTGGTTGAAGTGTTCTTTTTTGAAGTTGCGCTCCGCGATCTCCTGTTTTGTGCTTTTCAGTCTCTCCTTTATATTTACTGGTAGATCTGTTCGTTCCATGAACTGTAACAAATGCCTCTTCAGACTTTCCGTGTTTTTTCCTCGTGTTTCGAAGCCGAATTCTTCGCAGTAGTTTTCGTAGCTCAGCTTTCGCTATTTGGTTGATCCACTGCTTTGCCATCTTGACTACTTTGAGATACTATTATGCTACCACAACATGCTCGGGCGCCACTGTGACGTTGCTTCGGCCGGGGTATTCTGGCCGCGCCGGGGTTCACAGAATTTGTATGGTTTCTGGGTGTGGTAACTATAGTAAGGTACTCTCGGGTCAAGAATAAGAAATTTGGATGTGAGGTGAGACACACGCTCAGTAGAAAAGTTGGCTGTGAGGTGAAAAGACACGCTCAGTAGAGAAGTTTAGATGTGAGGTGAAACATAAGCTCAGTAGAGAAGTTGGCTGTGAGGTGAAAACACACGCTCAGTAGAGAAGTTAGCTGTGAGGTGAAACATACCCTCAGTAGAGAAATTTGGATGTGAGGTGAAGTTGGCTGTGAGGTAAAACACACGCTCAGTCGAGAAGTTTGGATGTGAGGTGAAACACAGGCTCAGTAGAGAAGTTGGCTGTGAGGTGAAACACACGCTCAGTAGAGAAGTTTAGATGTGAGGTGAAACATAAGCTCAGTAGAGAAGTTGGCTGTGAGGTGAAAACACACGCTCAGTAGAGAAGTTAGCTGTGAGGTGAAACATACGCTCAGTAGAGAAGTTTGGATGTGAGGTGAAGTTGGCTGTGAGGTGAAACACATGCTCAGTCGAGAAGTTTGGATGTGAGGTGAAATACACGCTCTGTAGAGAAGTTTAGATGTGAGGTGAAACATAAGCTCAGTAGAGAAGTTAGCTGTGAGGTGAAACATACCCTCAGTAGAGAAATTTGGATGTGAGGTGAAGTTGGCTGTGAGGTAAAACACACGCTCAGTCGAGAAGTTTGGATGTGAGGTGAAACACAGGCTCAGTAGAGAAGTTGGCTGTGAGGTGAAACACACGCTCAGTAGAGAAGTTTAGATGTGAGGTGAAACATAAGCTCAGTAGAGAAGTTGGCTGTGAGGTGAAAACACACGCTCAGTAGAGAAGTTAGCTGTGAGGTGAAACATACGCTCAGTAGAGAAGTTTGGATGTGAGGTGAAGTTGGCTGTGAGGTGAAAAACATGCTCAGTAGAGAAGTTGGCTGTGAGGTGAAACCATACACTCAGTAGCGAAGTTGGCTGTGAGGTGGAAATACATGCTCAGTGGAGGAGTTTGGGAAGTAGGAAGGGGAAATGTATTAGTAAACCATTGTAAAAGTAGAGGACAACCATTTGCATGCTCTCCTGATCCGTGTCTGTATCGACAACGGCATCCGTGCGGCTCAGCTTGGAGTGATGGAGTGTAGTGTTGGCAGTAACTTTCCAACTAACTTGAGAGGATTGCTCTTCCCCGTACCCGCCGGTGGTAGCAGTCACGCTTCCCCCCGACAGCCCAGCCCGTGAATTCTCCCTTTCGCCTTCCATGTGGACCGAAGTTCCATAGTGGTTAATATTTTTCGGGGAGACCACCCCCTAGCGTTTTAGGCCTATCCACCAGGCACCTCAGCCAGGCAGACTCAAGGTCGAGGAGACAACTGGCCATTGCCTTAGCTAGACATTGCATTGCCTCGGAAGGAGCAAACGGCAGTGTTTTACCCTCGTCCGAGATAATACAGTGCCCATTGCCCAGCCGGCACCCTCGTGGAGGGTTAGGCTAGAGGATTTTCGCCAGCCAGCCGGAACACAACTCAATTAATTTCACAAATAATCCTCACGATTATCAACTACTCGGATGGGCTAGGATTGGAAGCCTGATAATGGAAGTTATCATCGACTAAGGGTTTACAAGATGCATGGTCAACGAAGAGACAGCAACGAAGCTACAAAACGAAGGGATCGAATGAGTCGAAAGAAGACTAATACGACTGGCAGATGGAAGCAATCGAAGAACAACGCGAAACTTCGAAGCAACAGTAGAACTAGGAAGACAGTACTTAAGAGTAGACCAAGAGTCGGAGGAATGGATCTCAGCGGAAGTACAGAAGTTCGACTCGATGAAAGGAGTCAGCAACATAAAAACACATAGAATCTACTTAAAGGACTATAGGCCCATTAAACAACGATATTACTTGAGAAACCCAGCACAAATGGAAATAGTGAAATCAGGGACCGTAAATAAGAGTTATGGGTTCAAAAAAATTAAGGCACAAAAAAGGCTCCAAGAAAGAAGGGGAAAATGGACATATGTTACTTTCGCACGGCAAATTCAAAAACAGGATAAACTTTTATTTGCAATTTTTTTGCTTAAAATTATTTTTTAATTATTAAAATTAATTTATGTGAAAAAAATAAAAAATGACTATTATAATTAATTTTTAAATAAAAAATGAATTCATAACTTTTATTTTCAATTTGTATAATATATATAATATATAAGTACATATAAGCAGTATATACAATTGTACATACATACAAATGTACATACATATGTGTAATATAAATAATAACTATTTTTTATTTTTATCATATAAATTAATTTTAAAAATTAAAAAAAATGTTTTTTTTATTTAAAAAATAATTCTTATTTTTTAATTTTTTGTATAAAAATTATAATCGTTACGGTCCCTGAGTGAAATCGACGAACTAAATAAACAAGACCTAATAGAACCATCACGGAGCCCATACAGTGCACCAGTAGTTTTAGTCAACAAGAAGGAAACGGACCAATGGAGACTCTGTGTGGACTACAGATTACTGAACGAGAAAACTGAGAAGGACTCATACCCAATGCCTAGGATGGACTTCATCTTGAATAAACTCCGGTAGGCAAAATATATCAGTACTCTGGATCTGAAGTCAGGATATTGGCAGATCCCAGTGGAGAGACGAAGTCGACCGTATACCGCCTTTACAGCACCAGGACGAGGATTATTCCAATGAAAAGTAATGCCATTCGGACTAACAACAGCGCCAGCAACTTTTCAAAGAGCTTTGGACTCGGTAATCGGACCAGATATGGAACCGTTTGCCTTCGCATACCTGGATGACATAGTCGTAATCGGGCGGACGAAGAAAGAACACCAACAGAAACGGAAGGAGGTCTTGGAACGGCTACGAAAAGCAAATCTTCGGATCAACGAAAAGAAATGTAATTTCTTTCAAAAGAAGCTGAAATACATAGAACATATGGTGAGCGAGGAAGGGATACATACAAATCGAGACAAAATAGCCGCCATGAGGGAACTAGCAGCGCCAAGAACACTGAAGCCAGTACATAGTTTCTTGGGACTAGCATACTGGTACCGGAGATTCGTACCAGCCTTCACCGAGAGAGCCAAAGTACTACAGGACTTACTCAAAGAAGACCAAAAAATCATTTGGGAGGAGTCACACCTTCAACGCCTTCGCGCCTTCGCGGCTTCGCGCCTTCAGTATTCACAAGATGAGGATGTATCTAGAAGGATACAAATTTATAGTAGTCACAGACCACCAAGCCCTCAGATGGCTCAATTCCATCGAAAGCCCATTCGGCCGAACTGCAAGATTGGCGTTGGGATTACAGCCGTTTATATTTGAAATACGGTATCGGAAAGTAAAGCTGAACGCCGTGGCGGACGGATTATCGCACTTACCACGCGAAGAAGTCAGGATTACGAAGGTGGTAAAGTGCGCTTGGTGTCAAACCAAATGGTAGCAATTACAACTAAATCCAACAGAATCACCCGACTATGCCATCAAACACGATCGGTTGTACAGGCACATTCCAAGCCAAACAGATGAAGACGCCCAACCATGGAAATTGTGCGTACCGAAACAAGATCGCAGCCGAGTGCTAGAGGAGAACCATACAACTCCAACGGCCGGACACCTAGGCATCAGACGAACAAAATATCGGATACGGCAACGATACTTCTGGCCAGGGCTAAGTAAGGATGTGACCAGATTCATACGATCGTTCGTAAATTGTCAGAAGTACAAAATATCACAGCAAGCGGCAGTAGGAAAAATATTAACAAGGACAACAAACGCACCTTGGGAAACAATTTGCGTGGATTTTGTAGGCCCTCTACACTGGCGAGGGGAGGATCACCAAAACAGCTGATTTCTGACAACGGCGTCCAATTTACAAGTAAACAGACGAAGCAGGTAAAAAAAACATGGGGAATAACGAAAATATTTACAGCACCATATACGCCACAAGAAAATCCCACTGAACGTGCAAACAACAATAAAAACAATGATCGCACAGTTTGCGGAAGGAAGACACATTAAATGGGACGAACAATTACCAGAATTAACGTTAGCCATGAATAACCCATGGCATACCTACTATTCGGCAGAGAACTAAGACTACCGGGAAATCTGTTCGACGAAGTAACACAAGGATCTGGGTTCAAAAATACAAATCAAAACAACACACATGAACGACAACAAGCAGGTACCATCACTCTATCTTTTCAGAAACATGGAGAACAAATTCAAGGTGACGGTACAAAAGTTCAGGGTGTGAATGATGGCGGCCAAAGGAAGCCAGAAAACAACGAAGGTATTGGATGACGCACCATCGATCGGGGCCCGGATAAGGGTATCACATACCCGAGTTGCGGCCCCAGCAAAGAAACGAGAAGACGACGAGGAAAAGCCGACGACCTACAGAGCCGCAGCACTGGCGCAGGACCAGTATGAAAGACCGGCACGCAAGAGGATCAGTTGGGAACAAAAGAAAAAACACAGAGCTGAACACCCCGAAAATACCGGTAAACATCGGATTGACGGGCACAGAAAGTAGATGAGGAGGACAAGGAAGACAACGACATCCTGGATCTCGAGCCCGCAATCCAGCCATGGTGTGAAGATAGCACAATCCAGGAGCCAGAAATGCCCCAACAAGCCAGAGGTATCATCCTGGCGGCGTGGGGCCATACAGAGGGGATGGAGCTGGACCCGGCACACATTGAGACAGTTAAGAGGAGATGAAGCCTGCTGGGTCAAAATCACCAGGAAGGGAGAAGTAAGCATCGGCCAATGGTTCCATCGCGCACAGAAACGCAACCAGCCACTTGCCCTAGGAGAGGAGGGGGGAGTGTGACGCCCAGCCCCAGACCCCTCAGCGCCGGCGCCACGTATAGCGATACATATTATATACCTTACATACATAATTAATATCTTAGCCCAAAACCATCAAATGAAGAGACATATGACTAACTATTACTATTAATTATTTACTTACTATTTACTATTTGTATAAGTCTAGAATAAGAGAGAAACATGAAGTTAATTAAAGATAAATACCCAACCAACTTCTAAACAGCTGCCATTAAACAACAGCACCAATCGCCAGAGTGGCCAACACCAGCCCACAAACGGCCACACTATCAGTCGATCATGCCGGTGGGACCAACGCACAGTCCAGAAGGGCCACACTATCAGCTGAAACCCAAAACGAGCTAAGAGCAACAAAACGCGCTAGCCCCAATCCCCAAAGATCACCAGCTGACTTTCCGCAATAAAAGGAGGGTCGTCAGACTAAATCGGGGCAGTCCATCTCGGAACAGCCTCGGTGTCACAACCCAAATATTTTTTAAAGTGGCTCTAGTGCCAAAAGGTAGTCCTCTACTTTTACACTGGTCCACTAATACATTTTCCCTTCTTTCTTCCCAAACACCTCGACTGAGCGTGTGTTTTCACCTCACAGCCAACTTCTCTACTGAGCCTGTGTTTCACCTCATATCCAAACTTTTCTACTGAGCGTGTGTTTCGCCTCACAGCCAACTTTTCTACTGAGCGTGTGTCTCACCTCACATCCGAACTTTTCAACGGAGCGTGTGTTTCACCGCACATCCAAACCTCTTTACTGAGTGTGGTTTTCACCTCACACCCAAAACCTCTCCTCTGAGCGTGTGTTCACCTCACTGCTCTACGGACGACCACAGCCGACATTGACAACAGCCACGTGCGGCCGATCTTATATCTTATTTTACTGCTTAGCCTACGCCTTATTCTTGACCCGAGAGTTCTTTATTATAGTTACCACACCCTGAAATAAAACAAAATTTCTGTGAACCCCGGCGCGGCGAGCATACCCCGGCCGAAGCAACGTCACAAAGCGCTGTGGGCGAACATTCGTCTAGGAGACCGGCGAGTGGAGATGTACTTGCTGGTGATGCCTGCCATGTTCCAAATTGTGATATTGGGCATCGACTTCTTGTGTGCCATTGGGACGACGCTGCAATGCGGCAGGGCCCGTGATGGCACGACGGAGGGCAAACAGGAGCGGATAATTTCTGCGCGCATCGACCACGGCGACTCAAACGCAAGTCAAGGCACCTCTGCCGATACAGAAGCAGCAGCCAACTGGGCAGACGATATCCAGGCAGAGATCGACAAGTTCTTGAGGGAAGCGCTAAAATTCGAAGGGTTGGCCGGCGTATTCCAGATCGCTCAACACGTTATCACTATGAAAGACGATCGTCCGATCAAGAGTAGATACTACCTAAAGAACCCGGAGATGCAGCGCATCATCAACACGCAGGTCGACGAGCTGATAGAGCAAGGGATCATCGAGCCATCCAAAAGTCCGAACAGCGAACCGTCAAGAAAAAGACGAACGACTGGAGAATATGCGTAGACTTCAGACTGCTCAACGCCCAGTCAATCTCGGATGCCTACCCCACTCCACGCATAAGCCATATCCTAGGGAGACTGATGAATGCACGATTCATATCTGCCCTAGATCTCAAGAGCGGGTACTGGCAAATCCCCATGGAACCCCGGAGCCGACAGTATACGGCCTTCACGGTACCTGCGCAAAGTGTATACCAATGGCGTGTCATGCCATTCGGATAACATTCTGCCTCCGCCACATTCCAGCGTGCGTTAGACAGTGTAATCGGGCCAATGAACAATCCGTATTCGCCTACCTCGACGACATAGTCGTCGTCGGTCAAGACTTCCAAGAGCACGTATGGAATCTGATTGAGGTATTCAGACGGCTCCGAGTGGCCAACCTACACATCAACAGGGCTAAGTGTGCGTTCTTCCAGAAACGGCTCAAGTATCTCGGACATGTCATCAGCGAGGAAGGCATACACACGGACTCGGTCAAGATAGTGGCGGTCAGGAATCTCCAGCCCCCCAAAACACTAAAGGGACTTAGACGCTGCCTAGGAATGTCCTCCTGGCATCGGAGATTCGTGCCCAACTACGCGGATGTGGTACAGCCAATGACAGCCCTGTTAAGGAAGGACAAGAAATTGGACTGGGGCGAAGCACAGCAAAACGCCTTCGAGGAATTGAAAAACCGACTGACGCGAGCACCCGCCCTGTCCTGCCTAGACTTTAGCGCCAAGTTTGTCGTCCAAGACGATGCGAGTGACGTAGGACTAAGAGCAGTAATTACGCAGAAAATCGAAGGAGCAGAAAGAGTCATTGCCTACTTCTGTCGCCGATTAGAGAAGGCAGAGGAGAACTATACGACGACTGAAAAGGAGTGTCTCGCGATCATATGGGCAGTGCGCAAGTGGTGTTGCTATCTCGAGAGATATAAATTCGAGATAATTACCGACCATTTAGCATTGAAATGGCTTAATTCGATCTAAAGTCACTCAGGTTGGATCGCGCGATGGGCTCTCGAATTGCAGCAGTATCAATGCATAGCTGACGCCCTATCGTGCCAACCACTGCCGGTTCTGCACAGGACGGAGAAAGAGACGGAGCCCTGCAAATGGTGGACAGCGAAAATAGGAGCTGTGGAAGCATCACCGGAGGAATACACTGACTACACCCTAGATAACGGGCAACTATACTTTGCGTCCCCGTTGGGCCCCGAATGCAGGTACTTGGAGAATGCCACGACGCACCCACAGCCCAGGACATTTGGGCGTACGAAAGACCATAATTCGCATCGCGCAAAGGTATTTTTGGCCCGGCATGTTCTGCGATGTCGGCAAGTATGTGAGGAGTTGCGAGGTGTGCCAGAAATACAAGGCAGCCAAATTAACCCGACGGACACATGTTGACCCGCCGGGTGGACGAACCATGCTCCACATAGTGTGCCGACTTCGTCGGCCCATTACCCAGATCTAAGAGGGGTAACACCATGTTACTAGTATTCTTCGACGCTTTTTTGAAATGGGTCGAGCTTGTGCGGTTAAGAAAAGCGACAACCGCAAATCTGCTGAAATCATTTCGGGAGAGGGTACTGGGACAGTTCGGAGTGCCTAAGACCTTCATCTGCGACAACGGCGCCCAGTTTACGAGCACAATTTTCAGAGGATTAATCCAACGGCTGGGTTGCGAACTTCAGCTTACCGCCCCATACTCACCCCACGTAAATCCGACGAAAAGGGCAAACCGTACTGTGAAGACGATGGTCTCACAATTCCCAGACGGCCACCAGGACAGATGGGACGAGCTACTTCCAGAAATATCCCTAGCCATCAATTCCAGTGTGTCTGACAGCACAGGGTTTATTCCTTCATTCCTTGTTCAAGGGCGGGAACCGCGCCTACCCAATTCACTAGAAACGACCCCCGGGACAGCAAGCGAACCTCAGCCGCCCACTCAAAAAGCAGAATGACTCAAGGAGATCTTCGAGGTAGCATCGGGCCAACGCCCAACGCGCCAGCCCCGATCAATGCAACCACTTTAACTTGCAAATGGAATGCGACCCACCATAGGGATGCAAGTACTGGTGAGACAACAAACGAGTAAGACGAGTAAGACAAGCCCAATGACACCCCCCGACAGCCGTCAGCAGTCAAGACCATCATCCCGGACACATAGTCAGAAGACACCAGGGCAGAGCGGTCGGAGTCATCAACAGCCGGAATCACCCCGAAGCTACATTAGGTGTGAGCAAAACTCGTCTGACGAGGAGGGAGAGAAGCCCCTGTTCCGTAGGACCTACCCGACACTCGAGGTGTGCGACGGCAAATGGGAAGTAGATCCCGGATCACAATTCCCTTGAACACGGATTAAGAGGCAGGAGGAAGGTAGAGACCTCGACGACAGCAGCACAGATCGAACAGAAAGAGGATGCCCCCGAATCAGCCGGGAAAAGTCCCGATCCACCATCACCGACACAGTATCTTGGCGACATACCACCATTCAGGGATGAGTTGGGCGCAACGGGGGACTCGACAGAAGCCGGCCACGGCCCACCCCCCTCGGGTCCTCTGGGCAGTAACGACGAGCTACCGGACTTCACGGAGGAAATACCGGGTAGACCCAAGTCTCTGTCAGACATCGGAGAACTGATACAATACCTAGAATCCCTGGGATCTGAGATACAACCGGACGACCCCTGGGAGGAATTGTCCAAGGAACTGGTGACAGCACCCCCCCACTGGCGAGTCTACACACCCGACCGGAGGATTTTTTTGTGATATATTTGTTTTATTACTACACTAAATATATATAACATTTATAATAATAACGATAACAATATGTGCTGTAACTAATAAGCTACTTTTATATTGGGTTATGCAAACTTCATTAAATCGAATTAAAAAATCCTCTTGAAGGGTGCGTCGCACAGTGGGACATTCTGCCATTTCAGCTTGCTAAATTAATAACTTCTGAACGAATACAGATATCTTCATGAAATAAACAGCATTTTAAAGACAAGTCTTCCATAATTTAGTGTGCAATACTACGTGGCGCTACATTGTTCAGAAGCTTACCTATAAAAAGCCAAGGTTGAACTTTGTTGCCGGTGCATATTTTCCTGTGTAATGTGCTGAATTTAAATTGGTTTGGATCGATAAAGTACTTTTATTGGTGTATTTTACTCTACATAATTATTTAACATCATTTTTTATAACTCAATCAGATTTCACAAAAAAAAAAGTTTTTGTTCTGGAATTTTGTTTAATTTATTGTTTTCTGTAAAATACGCCTCCACTTTCAATTTAGAGGGAGGAATATCTAACAAACTTAACATTTCTAAAGAATAACTATTTTCCGATTTTTTTTAGATCTCACATGTCTAATGGATGAAATATATGGATCTGAAGAGGCTGCTATAATGTTGAAAAGATCCCTGTTTTGGGTTTTTCATAATATCTTGCACGTATTCATGTACCTGTATTTCTTGTAATCCTTGTTTCTCGCTTCCTGTGCTTCCTCTTACATCTCTCCAATTGGTAAGCTCTGATATTCAATTAAAATTTTACTATGTGTCAAAATTTTATGAAGCAAAGGAGTAAGTTTCTTTTCAGGATATTTTTCCTGTAACAGCTCTGCAGTCTTCGAAGCATATTCACCAAATTTGTGGGTGTTAATTTTTTCCTTGCAGTTTAAAAAATTTAAAATGACACCCAATCTCTTGATTTTGTCAATATCCACACCAGTTATTTCTGCAGTAATTTCAACTTTTTCAAAGAATGTCCGTGATGAGTTTCCATCGTTTGTGCTTCCATATCCTTTTTTGTGGCAGTCCACCTGCAGTGATAGTTTTGCAACGAATTTTTCTTGAATAATTTTTTCCTATTGTTTTGTTTTTCCTTAGCTGTCGTGCTCTTGTCAGAATATTCTCCCTCTCGCGGAATGTTATATGCAAGTTTTAAAATGAACTATGGAATCATCCAAATTTTTAAAATCCTTTTGGGTTTTCTTGCAAAATGCACATTTCAAGGTAGCTTTACTATTAGTTAGTTCGTTAAGTACTTTTCCATTAATCATTGTAAGGAAAAATTCAAAATTGACATGAATGGTTTTTTCCTCCTTGATTAATTTTACCGGCCTTATATTGGAAATCTGGTTCTTAATATCTTTTACTGTGGACTTTATTAACTGCGAAGATTCTTTGGCGTATTTGAATAATATAGGGCGGCAATAGTGAGCAGACGAAGGTCGCGTATTTTTCCAATATTCCGATGTATCCGATTTAAGCCGCAGGGGTACAAGAGAAGCCATAAACATGTTAGAATCTGTTATGGCTTTATCGTCTGTGGATATTGCTTGCTTATATTCACTTTGCCCAGAAGATCCATCACAGCCCCATTTGCTGAGCAATGTGCGATTTTGCGGAAGATTCTCAATCTGATGGTGAGGTAAACTCTCAATGAGCCGTTTCGCAGTGTGTTCCATCAGGTCTTGAAGTTTTACTTCCGCTGATATCTCTGTAGTTATTGTGGATTCCGGCACTGCCTGTAGTTTTTCTTGTGTAATGTTTCTGTATTCAGGCAGAATTTCTACATTATGATGGATTAAGGTATTCCGCAATATTGAATATTTCTCCTTAGACATTCTCAGATCCAAAAACAATGCTAAAGCCTCTTCAAATGTGTACTTTCTCGGTTGTGAATTTGGTGGCGTGAGGATGCTATCCTTGATCCTGCCAAGTCTCACCGGACTTGCATTAGAAACAGCTTTTGTAATACACGACCTCTTGTTTTCCTTGTCGTTCGTATATTTGATTGACAGTGCCTCTGATAAATGATCCGTACGTATATGACATGTTGCATCTACAAGTGTTCTCTTTCTTGTATAATCTGAACAGTCATCCAAGGTTTTTGTTGGTCTTCCTGTGTCTCGTCCTGTGAAGGTGGAGGGTCCATCATATAGCAAGCTGTTTCCAATCAACCAGTTTGCGTTTTTGCTATTAAAGAAGTCAGTTTTACGGAATGCGCCCTCCCATTTCTTTTTAATATTAAAATTAATAGTGGTAATTTTTTGTCTTATACTTGTATACTGTTCGGGGCTGTACGATACTAAATTCAATTCATTAAGAACAGATTCCACAAATTCGTTTAATGTGCTTGAAATTCTATATATCTCCAATAACTTTGTATTATCCATAGCCATGTTCACGTTAATTATGTTGACAAATTGTATTCACTGCAACTTATACGCAACTGGATGCTTTAGAAGTCAAAAAAAGACAAGAGTGCTCAAAAAAAGGAATGCAAAATATATATATATGAATTCATTATTAACTATCAACATCATTTAGGTAGCGTAAAATTTAAAATTATTTAAAAGTGGATTGTACCTGAGTATATGGATTCATTAGTACCTAATTTTTGGGCGTTTTTAAACTTTGACCTGACTTTACAAAAAAACTTCATCAAATTTTCCCGAGATATTTCTTGTATATATTCATTGAGTATTCTTTTACCTATGTTCCAAATCCCTATTTGCGATTTTGGGGCGTTTGGCTTCTAGGTCGATTTAAGTGACCTTAAGTAAAAAAACGGCCAAAATATGATTTTGTATGGGATTTAGCACGTAGTTTACTTTTAATTCAACCTGAAAGAGGCAGCAAGTGAAAAAAAGTTGAATACATTTGTGCACACAACTTTGAATGCTCATATATTCTAAACTAAAAGTCAGATTATCTTGAAAATTATATTTTTGAAAGCTCTAGGGAATTCTCTGTTAGATACGTGTATTCATTTTATTCAAATCGCTCAACAAATTCTTCGACTTTTGATACCTCTTTTCGTCTGATGTCCCACTGTGCGTCGTAGGTCATTCTGTGGATGCTTCACCAAGCTTAATGGTGGCCATTAGTTCCTCCATTCTGGTAGGTCGATTGGATGGATCCGTCGCAGCCGTCGTCTATGTGAGGTTCTGGCGAGTCTCCTCGCCAATGCGAGGGGGCGGAAGTTGGAGTGGTCAAATTTTGAAACAAACTCGTCTCGGTTTGATATCACATGAGCTTGGATAGAAAGTTTGGTTGCTCTAGCTCTTATAGCCTCTGAGAGCTAGGCGTCAAAAATCAGGGATAGCACCCACCACAGAGTGTGAGAGAGAGCGAGAGGGAACGATGTATTTCGAAATGGTTTTCTTCATTGTAGCGATAATTATGATTTGATCTGATCCAAATTCAAAACTCTGATAGATATGGTCATTATCTATAATTGTGCTTTCTTAGTTTTCTCATATCTTTAAAATTGTGCATGCCACAGATTTTCGTCCTTTGTGTGGGAGGAAGCGGGCGGAGCGAAATTTTGAAATACACTTGTAACAGTGTGATATGACAGGAGTCTGGATACAACATTTGCTTGCTCTTGCTTTTATATTCTTTTAGCTTTAAGCGCTAATGAGGACGGACGGACGGACGGACAGACGGACGGACAGACACACATAGCTATATTTACTCGGCTTTTGATGCTGATCAAGAATATATATACTTTATGGGGTCGGAAACGCTTCCTTCTAGGTGTTACAAACATCCATTTTTTCAACAAATCTAATATACCCCTATACTCTTCGAGTACCGGGTATAAAAAGATATTGAACATTGTACACCATCAATTTTTAAATTCCTAAGGAATTCTGTTTGATTTACGAGTTAGCTTGTGTAGGTTCCGGGTTTCATTCACAGACATTTTTACAATTACTTTTGAATTCACATAAATTGGCGCTCTTACGCTCAAAATACGAAAGATTTTTTATTTTTCAAATCTTTAACCCTTTCCTCTGCAAAATGAAAAGTAAAGAGGTTTTTATATAACAAAACGAATCATAATTGTAAAAGTTAAAAAATAGATGACTTATTGGTCCATTAAGATAAATTTGACACCATTACCATGGAAATTTATATTGTGACTGCTTTATAAATAATTTTGTTGTAACCCAACCTCAAATTTGACTCGGAAAAAATTGGTCAGTACAAATTCACTTTTCGGATTCATGCCACCAGCTGACCGAGATTAATTCGTTTATCAGAACTGGAAAAAAAAATGTTTGCGCATAACAGCACAAAGAATAGCTTAAAAATTCTAATAACATCGCGCATTACAGAACAGTTTGTTAAAGACAGATGTTTCCCGCCACATTTAATTCAAAACGTAATTGCAGCAAATAAATATTTTGACCATTAGTAATTCAATTTTTAATTTGAATGCAGTTTCTCACAGTTCATCAGATATGTAAAATGTATCTAAGATGTTTCTGAGATGTTTCTGCCGTCGTTTTGCTTAAAAGCAAGTAATTGATAAAATATCGTGCGGTTTTTTTACAAAACAACC
Organism: Drosophila helvetica; assembly: GCA_963969585.1. Taxonomy (NCBI): domain Eukaryota; kingdom Metazoa; phylum Arthropoda; class Insecta; order Diptera; family Drosophilidae; genus Drosophila; species Drosophila helvetica. The sequence continues at coordinate 33,684,921 of OZ018402.1, read as the reverse complement.
AGGTCAGCTGTTTTGGTTTGACAGAATCGATGATAAAATGCAACATATCGGAGACAAGAAAATGTGTAAGCAGGAGCCCTTCAAAATGAAAAGTAAACGAATTTGCTAAAAAAGTAAAACGCAAAAGTAAATGAAACCCGGAACCTGCCTGAATATAATTTTTATGTTTGGTCATTGGCCTTGGTCTTAACGGTTTGATTCTGTTTCCGCTATAGAATATATCTATACATCATATAGTTCGATATTATGTTAATTTTGAGCTTGAGCTGGAATGTTGTGTTGGGTCATACTCATACTATCAAATCACAATAATATTTTGGGATCTGGCTATATATTAAATAAAAAACAATTGCTAACAAAAAAAAAAAAATTTGAGAAGGATTTAAGTGTGCTGTGTGGACAATCAAAAATAGAAAATGACTACGAAATCTCGACAAAATGTGTTGGAATTGTGTCGAACGCAGAACCACCTTTTTTTTTTTTAAATGATAGGTCTTATTTTGCGTTGATACATGAATGTTCTGACGTTTTATTTTTCCTAATTTCTTCCTATCTATTAGTTTTTCAGAATTTGTTCTTTATCAATTAGATCTTATTTAGGTCATTGGCCCTTACATAACAATTCTTTATTATTTTGTTATGTTGAATGTACAATGTCAATAGGAATTGAGACACTTGTACAATAGCAATTACAAGCAGTAGCATATACAGTGATTTAATATCATCTGTGTGGTCTACTATCTTATCTTTACATTATTGACCAAATTGGCCGTATTATCTTTTTATCTTTTTTTGTTTTTACCTATTTATTTTATTTTGGTTCATTTTTCTTTATTTCTTCATTCAATTAAAATGCTCATGTCCTAATGTTTCATTTATACATACATTCCTTTTTCCTTATTTTATGTCTCTGTTCTCCCTATTTCGATCATCGCAGTGATCTCCTGCCTAATTGCACACAACTTATTAGGTTGCTTTCGACCTTATTGCACACAACATAGTGGGCATACATTAAAATTTTCACAATTTTTTTTTTAAATACATTTTAATCTTCTCCCAGGGAATCTATTTGTTGGTTTTGGAAACTGCTTCTTCTCTGCTGGTATTTTTTTGTTAGCTAAATTCTTAATAATTTGCGAAAAAGGTTTATTTGTTTGTGTTTTTTCTCTTTTTGCTTGTTTATCAAGAATGTCAGCTCGTCTGCTAGCCTCTTGTCATCGTTCCAGCTCGGGGGCTTGTTGCTATTGCATAATATTTTGCATATTTCAGCTTTTCGTTTTTTTATACGCAACTGTATGCCTCCACGATTTCTTTTCGATTTTGTGGTTGTACTTGTACTTGTCTGAATACTTTCGTTTTGTCTTGCCCGATACTCATCAAGTGTGATGCGTATGGACATTTGGATTTTCACAAACAAACGATACCTTATTCACTCAGAACTTTTGCCAATTTCCCACGCCGTTGTAGATGTTTGTTGTTGCACTGCTTTGCTGCTACCTATTGCTGTTGCACATGCTGAAGAGGCTGGTTATTTAGCGTTGTAGGTGCCCGTAGGACTTTTTCCTTCCGTCCTAGTCCCCTTTTTGGGACCTATGTCACGGTCGTCATGTATTTTAAGATTCCTTCAAATGTATTGTTAATTCTCACTGCTTTATTAAAAACACGTCTTGTTCGTTTAGCTTGCATTATTGATTGATTTCATTCATAAAATTTTGAATAAAGCTAGGGCCGCGCAACTGCACTGCCCGGAAACGCCGCCAACAGAGCGGCCGCAGTATTAACGTATATGTGTATGTATATATGCTCGGCGCTGCTAACAGCAGGAGGAGACAACAGAGTGTTACAGTGGGTATTCTTTAAGTACCCTTTACAGTGGGTATCCGATATATGTGCATACTACTGTTGTCTGTGTCATGAGTTCACAGATTATATCTCCGCTTACACCCTAGTCATAAATCATCTATTTTATATACGTTCCTCACTTATATCTAGAGAAGTTTTGTGTTTACATCAGTGAACATATGAAACTTTTGTTTTTTGATTACAACTTCCAATACAATACATAAAATGATGTGTGTACGGCGTCTTTTAAAAGCGAACTGAGAGATGTTGTCCATATGAAGCAGCCTAAAGGGTTCATCGACGATACCAATTCACAGCATGTGCTGAGGCTCAACTAGGCAATATACGCCTTAAAACAGTTAGAAAGGCAGTTGAACGCCAAATTGAATGCAGCGCTATGCGATATTGATTTGACTGCTTTCAAGAATTAGCCACGTTTTTACAAGCAGGACATAGAAGGTAATCTTTTTTTTGTACTAATATATATTTACGATATCATTTAAGCGTACTAGAGAGAAAAGGACCCAATAGCGGTCAAGTTAAAGATTGCAATGAGATTTGAATGCGTCTACAAAGGAAAATTGCATTTCTTCCTGGGCATGCAAATTGATCGAGATAACGATACTGGTAGCATAGCTATGAACCAAACGTTGTATATTAAGCAGTTGCTGGAGAGGCATAACATGCAAATGTGCCGGACTGTGATGACGCCATTAGATGCAGGTTTCCAAGGGGCATGCGATAACGAGAACTGTATAATTGAAGATGTTAGAGCGTACCAATCGACTATAGGCGAACTGTTGTGGGTGGCTCTAGCCTTGATGCCAGACATCTATCATTCCGCTGTGAAGTTGGCGCAGAGAAATAAGAAACCACATGTGAGGCGTTATCTGGCAGGAATGCTGAACTTCAAACTTAACTACAGTGCTTATGTGCTGGCCCTCAATGGCTACGTGAATGCAGATTGGGGCGGTGGTGTAATCAACCGCCAATCATACACAGGATATGTACTCTTCTTAGCAGGTAGATCTATCTCATGGATATAAGAGAAGTGGCTTTGAGCAGCACAGAAGCCGATTGTAGCTTTGTCATCAGAAAAGATGCAGGCGCTACAACTAAGACGATTGATCATTGAAATTGGATGTCGAAATGCCGGATCATCAACGGAACTGTTTGGCGAGAATCTTAGTTCACTCAGTGCACTAGGTGCACAGAATTTGTCCAGGAACCTTTTGTATCATGCAAGATCAAATCATATTAACATCAGGCATTTCACCCGAGAAGTTGATCAGAGAGTAGAGCTCAAATATGTATTGATAAATGATATGGTTGCTGATTTTCTAACAAAGAATTTGCCAAAGGAAAAACATTGCAATTTTTGAAATTGCTAAATTTAAATTGTAATATTTTGGCATACAGGATCACATTGAGGAAGGGTGTGTATATTAGCGATATCTATAGATGGTCATTGTGATGCGACTCTGTTATACATTTAGCCTCATTGTGGCCACCTTTGAATAATGCTCTCAAAATGGGAAAAAAATTAGATGAAACCACTGCAGATATATTCAAAGTTAAAATAGATTTATTTATTGACATTATTCAATATTATTCTTTATAAATATTGTCTTCTACGTCCTCATCAGAGACGAGCGAGCCTTGGCGATCTTTTTACTGCAGTGTTTTTTGTTGTGCTGCTTTTCCGTGCTTAGCCGTTGATTTGGCTGATATGGCTGCCTTGGCATCTTTCTTCGCTTCCTTGGCCGTTTTTTTTTTTTGCTTCACGCTCATGTGCTTTATTTTTCAATTCATTCAGCACGCATTTGGAAGTGAGCATTCTCTTCATTGGCTTACCTCCGTGAGTCGATGGTTTTTTTGGAGTGGCCCTTTGCAAGGGACGAACCTCATCTTAAATTCCTACTACCCCCGGGGAAGGATCTATTCCTTTAACCTAATCTCGTAGAGGCAGGAGGCATAATTTTGCAAGTCCTCTCCGGCTGACACCAGTAAGCAAATTTTTTCTTTTTGTATGTACCACTGGCATTTGTTCACTTTAATATTAGTTTTGAGACAACGAGCTTTTTCGTTGACTATAATAGTTAATTAAAAAAAAGATTGATTTGCAATACGTTATAACTTTTCATTGTGTGAAATTGGGTAGAACGAGGGTGGCCAAAATTTACAAAGCCTTTAACAATGTTACATACATTGTGAGTTATGTTAATAAACTTGGAGAGCAAGCGAGACATTCTCATGCCAAGTAATAGATTAAGAACAAAAAGTTCCGTGCTCCAACTATATAAAGCGGTAACGAACTTAGCAGACGCAGTTGCCGTCAGTGTAACGACGCCGTGTGAATGCATAGATAAAAAGAGCAGGTAAAGATAAATAGGAGATAATAATTGAGAGCATGATTCTAAGAGATCAAAGGAAATAGTAAAATGAGTTTAGTTGTAAGCTCGGGCCTCGCCCGAACATACTCCTCCATTCCTGTTACCGTATCTTGTAGAGGCAAGAGGCATAATTTTGCAAGTGCTTTCCGGCTGACACCTGTAACCATACAGATCAAAGCGACTCGAGATACGCCATCGGCTCCGGGGATGAGTTCGACGGTTCTCGCTAGCAGCCACTTCAGCGGAGGGAAGTTCTCGTCCTTAACAAGAACGACATCATTGACGTAAAACTCAGGATTCCGGGTGCACTCGCTTCTGAAGACTGGTTGAATAACATTGGCACCATCGAGACCAAAAGATTTGTTGAAGCTGTGTGACCTTCTGCCAACGGTCCAAGCGACTGACGTTCAAATTGACCAAGTCAGGTTCCAAGAAGGTTGTGAAAGGGGCACCAACCAAAAAATGTGCTGGCGTTACTACACCGAGATCTCCCAAGTTCTCTGAAAGAGGAAACAATGGCTTTGAATTAATGAATGCACATATAATGAACTCAATGGTGCGCAGCTCATCAAATCCAAGAAGAGAGGATCCAAGGGCACGGCGAAGATGATGTTTAGCGGCTTTGACTGACGCCGCCCAAAATCCTCCAAAATGTGGCGATCTAGGAGGAATGAAACGCCAATCGATGCAATCGTTGAGGCAAGCTTGATGTACGGCTTCTTGATGATTGTCGCTTAGGAATAGCGACTTATGTTCTGCCATTTCGTTCTGAGCTCCAACAAAATTTGTTGCATTATCTTACCAAAAGCGAATCGGTCTTCCACGTGTTCAAATAAAACGGAACAGGAACGCGGACGTCGTAAGGACCTTCACAAGCTCGATGTAAACCGCCTTAGTGGAGAAGGGCCGATTTCGAACTTCTGACTTGTACCGGAACGGGATGCAGTAGTCCAAGCCGGTACCTAAAAATGCACGTGTTTTGGTTACTCTGTCCACTGGAAGATCTGCCATTATTTGCTCTAGAGTTCGAGGCTACAATCGAAAGCATCGGTCCTTACAAGCCACAGAGTATCCGCCAGCCCTGGGTAACAGCTGTTATGCCAACCCTAGAGCATATACCCCCGACAACATTAGAACACACACCTCATCTGGAGCCGCTGGAGGCATTTATATTTAGTCCTAGTTCCTTCTCGACTATTATGATTTTTCTTAGCTAATAAGTTAGTGTTAAGCGCATACTGAAACGAAGTAAAAGAATTTAGATTAGTCTTTCAATGAAGATGTTAAGACGAAGAAAACATACCGAATGTTATTTCCCACGGTCACTCTAAAAGCCGCGATCGATAAGACAAATATCGAAAAAGGAGGGAAGGGAGCCGACCGACCGGTGATCTTTGACTTCGACAAGAGCCAGCTCGAATTTGCTGGAAAAATAATTATCCTCGCACGTAAGTCTGGTACTAGATCCCGTGGTGCAGCCAGGATCACAGTGTAGGCGCCCTTATCTAACAATAAAGAAATAGATACTATAAGAATCGACACAACTCCTGGCGTTATTATTTCCTCAGTAACCGCTCCATATCCAATCCCCGCCCCTCCGAGTCGTGGAATTGTGAACTTTAGCGACTACGCATCGTTCTATATCCCGCCTCAGTCCCTCGACCAATAGCTTTGAGAACTTTAGCGACTACGCTTCGTTTTATATCCCGCCTCCGCCCCTAGACCAGTAGCTTTGAGTACTTTGGCAACTACGCATCGTTCTATATCCCGTCTCCGCCCCTCCGACCCGTAGCTTTGTGAACTTTAGCGACTACGTATCGTTCTACATCCCGTCTCCCCCCCTCTCAGACCCGTAGTCCTGAGAGTTCAGAGACGACGCATCGCTCTGGAAGAACATTTTCCCATGTGTCGATAGCCCGATGGATCTCTCCCACGCCACGTGGTCCTCCCTTCGCCTCCCCCGGCATACCGTTAGTACTCCACACGAGGCTAGAGCTCGCGCCCCCGCACCACCTCGATTACTCCACCTGTTCTTTCCCCCGCCTAATGTCCCCTTATCAACTACTAATTTCTAATAGAGGACCCTGGACAAGCTGATCCCACCCCAGCCTGAAATAGGTTCCTTACAGTATCACGTGGGCTACAGTCTTTCTACCACCGATTGGGCAGTAAGTTTGTCGAATGATGGCTAAAAGTGACTTGCGTACTGCATGAAGATGCTTTTCGTGTAGGTGCCGTATCAGGGCAGAAGTGATTCCTGGGCAGTATTATGGGATGCCGTACATCAAAATCAAACCTGGATGTCGCGGAACGGGTTTTCTCGATAATCGGGAAATTAAAATGTAGCGTAAGGCGAGTTTTTCAGATGTCCTCCAACTCGAAGCAAACCGCACTTATCCAAAAATGGCGAAAACGAGGCGATTGGACTTGAAGCCTTGATGTCCTTTCGGGATTCCAAGGTTCTTATTTCATTAGATAGACGGGATTGCTGAGTAGGTTAGGTTAGGCAGATGAGGTTGCCAGGCTCGCCAGGAGCCCACCACACATAGGCCGGTTCCGGCCCGTTGTGATACCGGAAGATAATTTTTCCCCTTTCCGCGTCGTGAGACCTAATGTCAGCAGTTATCCCATCCGGCTGCTCTTATAAAGATTGCTATCTTCCTGGGACAGATTATGTACATTTCTGGAATGTCTGTTATGAAGGGCGAGCCAATATATTGTAGCCTTCTTCTGCTGAGAGCTGGACAGAAGCAGAACAGGTGCTTCACCGTCTCTTCTTCTTCCTCATCTCTGCAGCTTCGGCAAAAATCGTTATATGGGGCGCTCAGCCTGTTTGCGTGGGTGCCTATTAGCCAGTGTCCCGTAAGGGAGCGTATGACTGCGCTACACCTTCTTCTGCCGAGACTGCATAGCTCACAGGTGTGCTTTCTGTCTATAGTCAGCCATGTTTGGAGTCTCTCAGACGTATTGCTGCCATTTCTGCTTGCTCTTTTCCTGCCAGGTCAAGGCTCTGGAGGCATAGGATGGCACTTAGCACATCATTCGGTGTGGTGCGAAGAGCTCCACTGATGCTTAAGGCAGCAGTTCTTTAAACTTTGCTCAGTTGTTTGGTGATCGTCCTTTTTGATAGGGCCGGCCACCACACTGTAATTCCGTAGAGTAGTAAAGGTCTAACTATTGCTAGATATATCCATTGGACTAGGAGACAGCACACCAGCTTGCGGGGTGTCTCTGTTGACATACCTTGACTGGGTGGACGATCGCAACGCCGATATCACCGTCCTGCATGTGAGCAATTGATCGATGAGCATCACCAAGTGACGGTCCACCCCCAGGTCAATCAGCGCTTCCGTAATGGCACCCGGTACGACATTGTTGAAGGCTACCTCGATATCGGGAAAGGCTATTAAGGAGTATTTTTTGAGGTGTAGAGATTTCTATATCACTGAGACTAATGCATGAAGTGCCGTTTCCGTGGATTGTCCTTTTTGGTAGGCATGTTGTGCACCTGACAACAACTGGGGACTTATAGTTGTCCTCAGTTGTAGCCCGTCAAGTCTCTCAAAGGTTTCTAGAAGAAAGGACGATAGACTAATTGGTCTGAAGTCCTTTGGAGTTGAATGTGAGGCTTTTCCCGCTTTGGGGATGAAGCCATTTAATGGCCATATCACCAGCCTTTTGAAGTTGGGCCGGAATGATCCGTTCCGGGCCTGGAGATTTGAACAATGAAAGCTGTTTATTGCCCAGCTGATATTCCGGTTTGTAAGGATGTTCGTCTTTAAAGTTGCCGAGCTTTCACTTGAGAGGCGTGCCGGCTCAATGGTAGTACACCCGGGAAAGTGAGTGTTGAGAAAAATGCGTAGGGACTACATACTTGAGTTAGTCCCAGTACCATCTCTTATTTTAAGGTACCCCACCGCGGGGGTCGTTTTTGAGAAGATCTTGCGTAGCCTTGCAGCTTCCGACGTTTCCTCGATTTTAGAGCAAACTTTTTGCCAAGAGGACAGACTGGTCTTATAGTCTGCCCAGTGTTCCTTCCCGTTAGCGCTTTTGGCTCTGTTTAAGAGTGTCCTGCAGCTTTTCCGTAGGATATCTATTTCTTTTGACCACCAGGATGGTTTATTTTTCCCCTTATGTCTGTTTGTGGGTCATACTGCCGTGAGGGCTTTGCTGCATGCTTCAGTGAGCCTATCCACTAGACGGCTTATGTCGTCTTCTGTGTTCAGAAATATTGGTGCTTCGGAGGGAAGTAGCTTGTCCATTTCTTTACTATATTTTTTTCCAGTAGGCTTTCCTGGGATTAATGTAGTCACGTATGCATGTAGATGGATAGGCAGTTCGGTCTATCTGTTTGCATGTATAATTCGAAAAACTATAGAACGAATCATTATGCTAATTCACAAGGAATACATGGAAACAAACCATAACACAGAAATCAGTCACCCGATGCATTCGGGCTATGCACCTATATTATCATAAGATTAGATAATTATGCGAAATTGTCAATCGTAGTTAAAATCATATATATAGCTATTGTAAAAATTGTAACAATCTCTCATACATATATCCAATTCTAACAATAAATATTACCGTTAAACAAAAATTCCGATTACAAATTAATAAGTTAGATTCTAGGGTGAAGCTGAAAAATAACTCACCCCTTACGTTTGTGTCCAAGCTCCCCCATTGGGTGTGGTGAGCGTTGACATCGCAACCTATTATCAGGCCTATTTCTGACCTCTCGTTATCGCTGGCTAGCTTGCGAACGAAATCACTCGAAGAATCGCGTTCTTCGTGAGCCAATTAGGACGACATCGGTCTAAGATGTGTCCCTTGCGGCTCTAGGCTTACAGCCGTGTTTTCATTGCTAAAGTTATGGAGCAGAAAAATATGTAGGTGTTTTCTTGCAAGAATGCAGGGACGAATTTTACCATATTTTTGTGTTCCAATCAGCTTGTACTCTTTCGTCGCTTATCCACAGACGTTTTCTCCCACTATCCAAGGCTCCTGGACTAGGACTATGTCGGCTACGCTCTCGTGTGTTCCAATCAGCTTGTACTCTTTCGTCGCTTATCCACAGACGTTTTCTCCCACTATCCAAGGCTCCTGGACTAGGACTATGTCGGCTACGCTCTCGATCAAGCGGAGTATGAGGGAAGAAGATGCTGCTTTACTGTGGTGGAGATTTATCTGAAGGAGTCTCAGAGACATCTTTCAGAATCCCCACTCGACTGTGCTGTCGGCGTCTGAGTCGTCGGATACCTCCTCGCGACACATCGCCTCAAAGTCGAGCAGTAGCTCTGCATCAGACGAATAGCCTTCTTTGGCCACCTCGTTGTCGGGTGCTTCGATCTCCAAGGCAACGTCCTGCTCGACTAGATTGTCGACAGCACGGGCCTCGGCCGCTGCGTCCGACTTGTACACCTTTATGGTTACCGAGTTGAAGCCGAAGTTCAGATCGCCCTTAGTTGCCTCTATCGGGGCCAGCGACTCCTTGTTGAGTACGACCACAGCCTGGTTCATCGGTCCTAGCGTCGTCTCAACCTTCACTACCTTCCAGTTTGTGGTCGGCAGTCCTGGATTGCACCCCTGCAACATTTTGAGGATGCGCTCAGGCTCCTTGAAGGTAGCCAGCACCCATAGTGTGGCCCGCGGTCTACTGGGCACCTCGCTCCAATCTACTGCGACGAGCTTGGCCCCAGCGTAGACCTCTCTGATCTGCGCCACTGCTGATCTGTACAGCTTCACGGAGCGCTCGTTTTCATAGGCAATTACTTTAATATTGCCCTGGAACCACCCCATGTCTTTGCAGACTGGAGGTGGCCTGGGGTCGTTCTCAAGGAGCTCGAAGCAGTGGTCGGCCAATGCCGCTTCCACCCACTTCCACTGGTTCCTAGATATCTTGCCCTCCGCGCTGCCCTTGTAGAGGACGCCGATTAGCGTCCTCTCCTTGCCAATATGCGCGAAGGATATATTTGGCAGTACTCTAGACCGCTTTGTAGTCGGTCCAAGCGCCTCCTGCGGGCGCTGCCTCTTCGTTTGTGGCGCCTGTTGTTGCTCCTTGGTTAAGCCTGGGAGCACTGCCGACGCCCACTTCACCTTCTTCAGCCAGTCGGCTTATGGGCTTGCTGCTTTGCTCGCGTTTTGCCGACGGAGTATTTGCCCTGCATTTCTCCCATCGGCATACGAGTACTTCCGGCTTGGTCACTTGTCGATGGCAAGTCAACCCCCGCCACTTTACCAGGAGGTCGGGCAGCCACAATAATGCTTAGTTGCCTTACCAGGGTGTCAGTTTTGGGAGGTGCTTTGCCACCCACCACAGATTCAGGGTGGGACGCCCTCGGGTTCGTACCAGCGCCTTTCACCGAGCAGGCCTTTCCTGCTGTTGAGCTTGGGGCCACTGCCTTTCCAAGCTTGGGATTGCTCCCAGTTGGCGTTTGGGGAGTGCCAGACTCGGTTTTTTTGTTTTTTGTTTTTTCATTGTTGTAATTCATATTTGTTCCAACGATTTGCAAAGAAAGGACGGTCCGTCCGGGCAGAGATTCACGTTGCCCGGATAAGGCATATTTAGAACAGGGGGCTGCCAAGTCCCTGAGCTCTCCCTCAGCCAGGCTGACTCTCGGCACGGGTCGAATGACACACTTAGTCCGGCCCGGTGTGAGGTGAATGTGGGGGCTGGCATGTGGGTAGGTAGTGTGTAGGGATAGGAGGCGGCACCACAAGCGCATCGTCAGTGTTGTTGCTTCGCGAACACCCGCTGGCTGTCCGGGACTGCTTATTTTCGGTACTCTCCATAGGGATGCCCGCTTATTCGCAGCTGACCTGCCGTGGTAGGCCGTTCGCTATCCGCAACCTGCGACCCGTCCGGTGGGCGTAGCTGGGCCCTCTTTGCACCACCTCACCAGCTCAACAAACCAGAGATTGCTGAGTAAGGCGAGGAAGCATTTCGGTTACCAAGCGCAAATCCTCCAAAGTTTTTCAAACCGTAGTCGATGAATAAATGTGCATACATATGCAAAAATTCGTTGCATTTTGGGAAAGGAATTCACAAACTTTTATTCTTCCATCAAATATCTTCACGCGCAGTTTGTAATTAGTGTTGTTTTCCATGCCTTAAAAACTGGTTCTGGAAGAGCATGCGTACTTAGTTACTGATCCTTACTGGCTGTCAAGTATGGAGGCCCATGCTTCCAGAGATGAGAATTGATGAGCTCAGCGGGTTATGATCCTTGAGAAAGCATATCGACATGAGATACGTCGGCATGTGCAACCAAGACATTCCAGATGTGAGTTCCTAAATAACAGAAAGTCTATTTGCAACAAATACATTGAAGTTAGATGGCTGGCTCTTGGTCCAAGCCATTAAAGAGACTTTTTGCATAAGCTGAGCGAGCAGCGCTGCACCGCATAATTCCATCTTGGGTATCGTAATAGTCTTCAGTGGCGCTACACGAGATCTGGAAAATAGACGATTTGCCTTGACTCCATTGCCGCTTTGCGAAACAGCGTATGCACTCATGCTAGCATCACAAAATCCATGTATTTCAAGATTGCTGCTTTGAAGGAATGAAAGACGTGGGAAAGAAATTTGTTGCATTGAGTCAAACTGCGGAATAAAGTCGATTCAAGTTGTGCGTAAGGAGACTGGCAGACTTTCATCCCAATGAAGCTTTTCCTTCCACAACTGCTGCAGGAATATTTTGGCCTTGGCGATTACTGGCCCTAAAAGGCCGAGTGGATCATAAAATCGTGCATTGGTTGACAATATAACTCGTTTAGTTGGTTTAGAAGTGACTTGATTTGGACAAAATGTAAATAAAAGCTCATCTGAAGTGGGATTCCATGCCAAACCTAGCGTCTAGGTTACATCGCTCCCATCAGTGAATTAGACAAGTGTTTCCTTATCTTCACTGAGTACAGATGCTTTGCTTGAGCACCATTTCCTGATCTTGAAGTTCCCTTTGGATAAGAGTCCTGAAACCTGGAAAATTATTTCAAGAACCTCATTTGTAGTGTCTCCCCCCGTTAGCAAATCATCCACGTAAAAGTCCCGCAACACAAGTTTAGAGCCATTTGAATATGCAGTACGCTCCTCGGCAGCATGGAACGGACGGCTAGAAATGATGCTGGTTTCGTTCCATAGGAGACGGTATCCAGTATGAATGTTCGTATCTCCTCGTGAAGTGAACCGCGCCACAGTATGCACTGCAGAAACTATCCTGGGGCAAGACACGGACGCATCTATACATTTTACATATGTCACTCGTCAAGGCTACAAGAAAGGTACGAAATCGGCGAAGATTCGTAACTAACTTCGGCTTAATAGTTGGGCCTGGCATCAGTATATCGTTGAGGGAATATCCTGAAGATGTACGCGCGGATCCGTTGAAAACTACTCGGAGTTTTGTCGTGGTTTTTTTCCTCTCTTACGACGCAGTGATGAGGAAGAAAAAATTAGCATTGTTTCAGTGAGTCGCTCTTAACAGGGGACATATGATTTAACTCGAGATACTCGTTTATAAATTCGGCGTACTGGGCCTTAAGAAGTGGCTTGCGTCCCAGCTTGCGTTCTAAATTGAGAAATCGGCGATATGTTTGTTGATATGAATCGCTAAGAAGACTGTCACTCAGCTTAAGAGGCAATTGAACGCAGTACTCGCCACTTGAAAGCCGACAGAAATATTTTTTAAAATGTTCCTCGCTAGCAATCTCCTCCTCTTTTACCTCTATGGCGGGATAATAATGACCTCCACCTGTGACAGCCCAACCGAGACGCATTTTCTTCTTCTATTATAGGAAGTCACTTCTCCAATTTGCTCTGCCCAACGCATAAAATCTCATAAAACATGATGTTTTTCATAACATGTGCGACAAGAACCTTAACTGCATAAGGTGTTACGATGTCCTTTCTTTAAACAGTTGAAGCATACTGTAAGCTTCCTTGCCTCTTTAGTGCGTAAAGAAGGCGAAAGGTTTCCAAGCCGAGTGCAGCTGTAAATGTTGTGCCCTTTATTATCACAAAATACGCACCCCAATACGAGGGTATTTGTAGCAACTGAACTGTTTTTTGAGTTTATGGTTCTTTTATGTTTTCCAACCTGACTGCTATGGGGTTCCATGGCTTGAAGTCTCCTTTCCAAAAAGGCCGAAACATGATCCCATGTTGTTATAACATTAGAGGGCGACAGTTCTTCCCATTTGCTCCTGCTTTCAGTATCAAGGAACTTGGAAATGGAGTGAACGATGATGCACACTGCAATTTCCTCCATGTTGCCTATCGACCATAGCGCTCTCATGTGTGAATGCACCTTGTCCGATAATGTACGTAGCTTTCTAGTTTACCCATATTCTAACTTCTCCTGCTTCAGCATCTCTGTGACGTGTGCCTGAAAGCTTAAACGTTTATTATTGAAACGACTGTTTAAAATGTCCAAAGCAATATTATAGTTGCTCTCCGTTACTGCCAAAGAGCGAACAGCTTCCAAGTCCATCCAAACATGAGCGCAGGTACTGAAATATGATATCGTGGACGTACATTTCCGGAGCCAGTAACGTTTAACTCAGGTTGTATCGTTGACTGATGTGGCATGTCCTGCGGATTCCTAAGCGAATACGAACTTCGATATCCATAACTAAATCCTCAAATTTGTTGCTTAAGTCGCTGCCAATTTCGTTTTCATCGAGCTCTTCTAACTAGCAATGAGTCAGATTAAATGAATCGGAAATTTTGTCCAAGTAGTTTTCTCTTGAAGGGAAATAACTTTGTTATATATTGACTTTGCCTTTAGTTTGTAAAACGACACCCTGTTTTCTGACAAGTCATTGGACTCATCCATATTCGGCAAGCAGCAACAACGCACATAGAATAGAAGAGCTAAACTTTTGATTTTCTATAGGTATGTACACGCAAGAGCACCGACAAGCAGCAGAGAGCAAGCACAAAGAATATTAGACGAGCGAACCGTTTGATTTATTGATGTATTGGTGTCTGTGAGCAAGTAAGCGACAAAACGGTTAATTTTATTGTTCACAACTTTTTACAGAATTTGATTGTTTTTAGCGAAATTTGTAATAACGATCACGTCGGGTTCACCAAATGTAGAGACAACGAGCATTTTCGTTGACTATAATATTTAATTTAAAAAAACGATTGATTTGCAATACGTTTTAACTTTTCATTGTGTGAAATTGGGTAGAATGAGGGTGGCCAAAATGTACAAAGCCTTTGACAATGTTACATACATTGTGAGTTATGTTAATAAGCTTGGAGAGGTAAGCGAGACATTCTCGTGCTAAGTAATAGACTGAGAACGAAAAGTTCTGTGTTCCAAGTGAACCAAGTGAGAAAATCGGTAAGCTGGCCTCATGTGTCGTGGGTGGGAGAGAAAAGGAGATGGTGCGAAGTAGGGCGAGAATAGTACGGCCAATGTGCGTGATGAAATACAGTCAGCGTGTACCAAAGTATATATATATATATGTATAGGGTAACTGTCGGGTCAAGCAGCATAAATATTATAAATTATAGCCAGTAGTGCGTCCTAAAGTAAATTTATTTGTGTCTATTATTTGCAATGCCCACTTCAAAAATCGTTTGCTACCGCATATGCTTACGCCCAGAATCGGATTTTTTTCGTCTATTTATATCGCCTGGATTGATCGTTTGCACTCGGCTTAGCAGCAGGCCCGAGCAGGTCTAGCTCTCTCCCTAATCTCACTTCTAAGCGTTGCTACAAAGGGCACGGCACTGAACACTGAGCTTCGTAGCCATCGTAATAAATTATTATCCATCTGTCGTACTCCCACACAAAAATTTGTTCTACATATACAAATATAGGGTGAATGCAACAACGCCTGAAATAACGCATGTAGGCATTCAAAAAAAAGTTCGATAGTGCCTGCAGGCATTATTTCACTTTTAAAGTGCGATCACGCCTGACCTCGATGTGCAATAGCACATTCAGGCGTTATCGCACTTTTCTGAGTGCAGATCATTTTGCACAGTGATTTTTTCTGAATCCAATAACGCCTGTTATTTTCAAAGCTCAAATAAAACGAAAGAGGAACTGAAAAATAACCGTTAAAAGCAGTGTATCAATGCTATAAATTGCTGATAATAATTAGATATTCTCTAACCGTTCATAGCCTATACTGGTCATAGCTTATTTATAAGTCGAGATACGAGTACACACTTGCTGCTGGATTTCGAAAGCATTTCGAAAGAATTTTTCGAGCGCTGGGACCGGCGGGCAGCGGTGCACCGAGTGGTGAGTGATAAGTGGTGGTGGTGAGTGGTGTCGTAGCCGCAAATCGGATTAGCTATGGCGGTAGCGCATGCTACCAGTAGGGTCACCCGAGCCGGGAAGTCAAGGGGGAGCTCCGAAGCTAAAAGTAGCTGACTCCCTGGCGGTAGGGCTAAAACGCAACTTGTTATGCAGGAATGTTCTCTAAAAAAGACACAATTACGTTTCAGGGAGTCGGAGACCCAGTACCGGCGGTGATTGGAGGTGCACATGCAAGCCCCCCGGCATCTTTATACAGTGAGTGCAAGAAGAAACCCAAGGTTGCAAACCCAAACCCAGTCCAAACAGATTTCGGGATATAGGGTCAAGTGCCTTAGGGGACTTCGCAAGCGACACCCTGACACGCTGACCGCCAGGGAACGGAGCCTCACGAAGCAGCACGAGTACAGCGTGCAGAGATACGAGAGGCTGCATGCGACCGTTCGGGCCAGCGGAGAGGAAAGCCAGATGCTCTTATCGAAAGATCTTATAGTCTCTGAAATCTAGGTGTCAAAAAATGAAAACGGGCACAGCACCCACCACGGTGTTTGAGAGAGAGCGAGAGGGAACGATGGTTTTCGAAATAGTTTTTTTCATTGTGGCTATATTTATGATCCGATCTGATCCAGATTCAACAATCTAATAGATATGGTCATTGTCTATAATTATTTTTAGTTTTCTCGTATCTTTAAATTTGTGCATGGCACAGATTTTCGTTCTTTGTGTGGGCGAAAGGGGGCCCGGCGATATTTTAAAATTTACTTGTAACAGTGTGATGTCACAGGAATCTGGATACAAAATTTGGTTGCTTTAGCCTTTATACACTCTGAGCTATAGGTGCTAATGAGGACGGACAGAAGGACAGACAGACATAGCTATATTCACTCGGCTATTGATGCTGATCAAGAATATATATACTTTATGTGGTCGGAAACGCTTCCTTCTGGGTGTTACACACATCCACTTTTAGCACAACTCTAATGTTCGGTCAAATCTGCCCTTCGTGAAGGAAACGAGGCTGCGGACGTTCTGGCTAAGGAAGGCGTCAGGTTGACGAGCGAAAGAATCGAAAACGTGCCTATCTCCCTTAGAACGTTACAAAGCGATCTAGAGAAGCAGGCCGCCCTACAAACCAAGAAGAGATGGAGGAACGCAACCACCTGCAGAACCTCGAGAACCATGTGCAAGGAGCGCAATGAAAAGCTAGCTCACTTTCTACTGCATCTTCACGGAAAGACTGTAGACTGATAGTGGGAATACTCACAGGTCACTGTCTGGCTGCGGCGCATGCGGCCAAGCTAGGCATCACCAACAGAGACAGCTGTAGGAAATGTGGTGAATCCGGGGCTATCGAAACCCTAGAACATCTCATCTGCAACTGCCCGGCTCTCTCACGGGCAAGGACAAGATACCTAGGCGCACCGGAGATGGCATCACTAGAAGATGCCTCCAAGAGGATGCCGAGGGAACTACTTGCCTTTGCTAAACACACCTCGATACTCGAGGACTTCCAAAACCAACTGCGAACGACTACATGGATTTTATCGCTGCTTGGCTATCGACGAATATGTTCACCACGTTGTGTGGTCGCTCTATTAGCTGAGCGACCTCTGTTGCCTTCTTGATAGCGAAAACTTCCGCCTGGAATATGCTGCATCGGTCTGGTAGCCTATATGACACCCTTATTTCGGGGTTTGTACAATATAAGCCCGCTCCTACCCTTCCGTCCATCTTGGAGCCGTCAGTATATATGTTGAGGTGTTGAGTCTGGTCCCGTCCTTTTTTCCAGCCTTCGGGTCCCAAAAATGTGTTGGTTTTGACCTCTAGGCAAGTTTGGGGGGTCATGTTGTCTGTATGACTGGTCATGTTCCTCCCAATTGAACTGTGCCCGTATCCTTGGGGTGACATGTTCCCCGATGCCGCTTTACCCGCAGTCAGCCGAGCGTGGATGTCGAGGGGATCGATTCCGAGTATGGTTTCGAGTGCTATAGTTGGGGTTGACCTCAGCGCCCCTGTGATACATAGCAGAGCCTGTCGCTGGGTCCTTTCCATAAGCTTGTGGTACGTCTCTTCTCAGTTGCTTGCCACCACACTAGGACTCCATACAGCAGAGTTGGTCGCACCACCGAGATGTAGATCCAATGCATTAGGGGGCGGGTGAAAGGCCCCATGTGCTGCTAAGCATCTTCTTCTTCACCCTTTCCACTACATTGGGTTTCCATGCCAGTTTGCTATCCAGAACTGTGCTGAGGTATTTGACCTGTGTTTTCGGGGTTAGTCTTGTTTGGTTGATTTTTGGGGGGATCCATGCCGGTACCTTGTACCTCTTTGTAAAGAGGATGAGGTCCGTCTTGTCCGCGTTGATATCGAGTCCTACTTCGTCCGCCCACTCGCATATCTCCCTGAGTGTTCGTTCCATTATGGAGCTGAGAGTCGATGGACATACGCCCGTAATAATTATGCTTATGTCGTCTGCATAAGCTGTTATTTTTGGGGCCTTCCTCTCGAATCTCTTGATGAGGTCGTCGACCACCAGATTCCACAGGAGGGGCGACAAGACTCCACCTTGAGGTGTGCCTCTATGCGCTCCCTTTACCGTGGAAGCGGTGCTCCACTCAGATTGCACCCGTCTACAACTCAGGCGGTTCTTTATCCATAGGTTGATTGCTTGGTGTGTGTGGGTCGCTTCAAGGCTATCCATTATTGCGTTCGTGGCTACGTTGTTCAATGCTCCGGATATTTCTACGAATACTCCTAGTGCATACTTTTTATTGTTGAGAGCCTTCTCGATGGTAGCTACTAGTGAATGTAGAGCTGTTTCCACCGATTTCCTTTTGGTGTAAGCGTGCTGGTTGGTTGACATCAGTCCTCCCACCTCCTTCCTGATGTATCCGTCAAGCAGCTTTTCCAGTTTTTTAGCATAAAAAAGGTAAGGCTTATCGAGCTGTAATACTTGGGAATAGCATGGCTGCACTTTCCTGCCTTTGGGAGGAAGACAACTCTAGCTGTTCTCTATTGGATAGGGATATAGCCTGTACTTAGACATGCCGAGTATATTGCGAAGAGCCATGGGATGATCGTCTCTCTGGTCTCTTGCAATATGGCTGGGAATATTCCGTCCAGTCCAGGTGCTTTGATGCCCGCAAAGGAGTCTATGGCCCATTGGATCTTCTTGTGGGTTATTAGATCTGTCGGGGGTGTTTGTTCCTCGGTTTCTAGGTCCTGATGCGTTTCAGCATCAGTGACTTCGGTGCATCCCGGGAAGTGGGCTTCCATTAGGGCTGTCAGAGCCTCTTCGCTGTCTTCTGACTACTGTCCGTTATTTAATTTTAGCTGACTCTGTATGGTGGGCTGCTTCGAGAGCAGCTTCCTGAGTCTTGCTGTTTCAGGCACTTTCTCGATGTTCGAGCAGAAGTTCCTCCACGAGCTACGTTGTGCCTTGCGTATTTCCTTCTTGTAGTCTCTGAGTAGTGTTTTGTATTCCTCGTTGATGATCTCCTCATTCGCTACTCTGGCGAGTTTGAAGAGTTCCCTGAGGATATTTCTCTTGAGGGAGAGGTCCCTATTCCACCAGAGTGGTTTGGTCCTCTTTCTCGTTCTTGATGGCGGGCATGCTCCTTGGTAGGCAGACAGTAGTTCCTTGGAGAGGGTCTCCAAGGACTTCTCTATGTGTTCCGCGGATTTCACTATTCCCGGATTCGCGAGCTTCAAGGAAACGGTCTTCCTAAACTTCTCCCAGTTTGTGTTCCGGGGGTTCCTGAAGGCTGTCACCTTCAGAGTGTATTTGAATTCGCACTTGAACTGAATGTACCTATGGTCCAAGAAGGATGGTCTTTCGAGGACTCTCCATCCAGATACCACGGTACTCTTTCCTGTTACGAGGGTTAGATCTAGCACGTTGGACGAGGTGGGACCTACGTATGTGTAGTCCTCTCCCACGTTTGCTACATCTATGTTATTTATAATATAAAGTCTAGGAGTGACTCACCTCGCTCATTTATATCGGGGCTTCCCCACACACTGTGGTGGGCATTGGCGTCCGTACCAATGATGAGTTGTTGGTCTTTGGAGTCGGCTTCTTCCACCAGACTCCTTAGTTCTTCAGGTGGTGCGGGCCTGTCGTGTGCCATGTAGCAGGAGGCTACCAGAAGGCGCTTCTCCTCACTCTCCAGCATCACTACTGTCAGGTCGTCTGTGCTGTAATGAGACATAAGGTAAGCGTGGATTCCCTTTCGTACTAGTACTACGGTTCTATTCCTGCTTACCGACGTTGGGTAGAACGAGTTGTAATTTGCGAACTTCAGTCCGGCCACTGTATTGCCTGACGCAATCCAGGGCTCCTGGACCAGGCTATGTCAGCGGGCCCTTGCTCCATGGCTATAAGGAGCTCCGCCGATACTACCTTGCTTTTATGCAGGTTGATTTGCAGCACACTCAGTTTCATGGGCGGCTGGCTCAACGGCATACGACGGGTTGACTGTAATCGTCAGGTCACCGTCCTTATCTTCCTGGGAGTCTTCAAGAGCCAGACCCTGGGCGGTCTCCACGATGGTGTCTAGACCGAGGTCCTTCTCCACCTTGCCTGCCTGCAGGGTGTGTGTGTCTGTGTCTGTGGGGTGGCGCTTCTTGAGGCGCAGGTACACACTGCCCATGCCCCACGCCATTTTCCCGTATCTGGGGTAAAGGACGTTCTCTGCGTCTTTGTTGATCTGGAGGATCACATGCTGGCCCCCCTCGTTGGGTAGTGGGCTACCAGCGTGCAGTACCTTCCAGTCTGCGGTTGGTATGTCCGGGTTTTGACGCTGAAGGAGCTTCAGCGCGCGGTCTCCTTGGATGACGATGGGGAAGAGTACCTTCGCCTTTGGTATGGACGGGATTAGCGCCCTGTCCACCACTTCCAGCTTGGCCCCCTCCCACAACGCCTCCAATTGGCAGACCGTCTGCGTCAGCCACCTCAGCGTCGGGTCGTCATTGCATTTCAGGATTTTTACCCTATTCAGCCACCCAGCGCCATCAAAAGTTGACATGGGCACTGTGGGGTCTCCTCCATCCGTGCAAGCAGGGAGTCGACGAGCCGCGCGTGGACCAGTTTCCACTGCGCCGCCGTCATCTTCCCGTTCTCATCACGTCTGTCGATGAGAGCTACAAACAGGTGTCTCCTGGACACATCGCTGATCCTTGAAGCATTGACCGACCTCTGCTTCGCCCAAGCTAGCTTGGATTTCTCCTCCATGGAGATATCCGCCTTGCCTTGGAGCCTGCTAAGAATCTTCAGGGCCGCCTTGTATTAAGCTTTTGCCCTCATCGTCTCCCTCGAACGCTTCGGCCCTTCCCTACGCGGGGAGCTGGAACCTGGTTCAGGCGAGCGGAGGAAGCATTCTTCTTTGGCATTGCTGATAGATAGCACGCTCTCCAGGTCCGAGTCTGTCTCGACTACGGCACCTATGCGGCTCATCCTACAGCAAGTTTTTCCGGCAGTAGTATTACAACTAACGTGACCTGCTCCCGTTTCGTCAGAGGTGTGACCGCTGGCGACACGCAGAGAGGATTGCTCCTCTCCGTGCCAGCCGGTGGTAGCAGCCACGCTTCCCACCGACGTTTGGGCTGACATCCCAGCCCGAGTTTGATCCGTCTCAGTCTCCATTTTTGGTCCGAAGGTTAATATAGTTAATATTTTTCAGGGGAACCACCCCCTAGCGTTTTATGCCTGACCGCCAGGCACCTCTAACCATGGCTCTGACCCAGCTCCCCCGACTCGAGATATAGAAGACGCTGAATCATTGCCTTAGCTAGACACTGCATTGCCTCGGACAGAGCAAGCGACAATGCATTACCCTTGTCCGGGATATTGCAGTGCCCATTGCCCAGCCGGCTAGAGGGTTTTTTGCCAACCTAAGTAAACATAAGTAAACATATAACATAACAGAAACATAAGTTAACATATAAGCGCTAACATTCTGCTAATATAGACAGTCGAATGCTTCTCACCGAACGCTCAACCCTGCCGTAATTTTCAGTTCAATCCTCGGTAGTTATTAAAATCATAAATTGCATCGCCCCTACCTGTATCGCCACAAAAACGCCCCTTGCCGGTCTCCTTCTACTTGTCTTATACCCTTTTCGTCACATCACACACACACAAACGAGAACTAAACAAAACTTCAGTACGCCTTAACTGTATTGTTTTCGTATTCTCTCTGTTCGGTCAAATCTGCCCTTCGTAGTGTTATACGATCGTAAGCCTACTCACGTCCAATTTCCTCTCTAAGAATGCAAACCACAGCCTCTCAGTCTGTTAAGTAAATATATAAGCGCTAACATTCTGTTAATAAAGACAGTCGAATGCTTCTCACCGCACGCTCAACCGTGCCGTAATTTCTAGTTCAATCCTCGGGAGTTATTATAATCATAAATCGTCGCCCCGACCTGTATCGCCACAAAAACGCTTGTGGCATAAACATTTTGGCACCCAACGTGGGGCAGTGCATAAATCTGTGATAAATAACTCTGACAAGTGATATTTGGCCTCGCAAATCTGTCTCGCGAAATCCAAATAACCAAATACAGTCGCTTAGAAGTAACGGAACACTTTCGCTGTCGCCGTTCTCATCGCATTGGTCTTACATGCCATTGCCCTTACTTGTCGCAGCCGCTGCTAGCTAAGTTTGCGCTCTACGTTTCTCCAGTTCTTCATCATTGTTCCCATCGGAACAGTAATCCACTCTTCATCGCCGTCAGCCGCCGCAGCGCTGCCTTTGGCTCTTTCAGTGTCTCTGATACAACGTCTCTCTGTGGCGTTTCTGCGCTGCTTTTACGTTTCGAATTGCAATCATTTCGCTCTCATTGGAAGACCTCAAACAGCAGAGGTCAAACATCAGACGAAACATTTCCCGCATTAAAACGATGTTCGACGGGCAAACAGAGGCACCGGTTAAAAAAACAGCAGCCGAACTACAATATTGATTGGGCATTCTGGAGTCCTACCTTAAGCAGGTATTAGCTGTGCAGGCCAGCATCGAAGCTTTGGATCTAGAGGACAATGGACGCGCAGATCTCGAAGACAGCTATGTGACCATAAAGCTGACAATCAAACAGCTTCTTGGCAAAGACTTAAACACCACAATTCACAATGCTATGCCAATGCCATCGCCGTCGTCAAGGCTTCCTCGAATGGCGCTGCCAATCTTCGATGGCAACCACACTGAATACAAAAACTTCATTGCATCTTTTCTGCAGCCTACCGATCGGGAGAATTTGTCAAGCATTGAGAAATTCAATCACTTAATCAGTTGCGTAAAGGGTGAGGCATTGGAAACTATCAAGGCATTTCCAGTCACAAGTGAAAATTATTCTAAGGCCTTGGACAAGCTACGTTCTCGCTATGACAAACCTGCTCTAATCTTCATGGAAACAATAGCATCACTGTTTGATTTTCAGCTAGTCAGCCCATCAAATTCTCATTAATTACGCAAGTTGTTTAGCTCTCTTTCGTCTCTAGGTTCTGCAACACAAATCTCAGAAGCAATGTTGATCTACCTGGTAATGGACAAGTGTGACAAAGAAACTCGAACCAAGTGGAACGAATCGCTGGATTACAAGTCATTGCCATCATGGGATGACTGCGTTGACCTTCTCGAGCGCCATTGCCAATTCCTGGTGTCCAATGGAGCTACTCGAACCCATACCAGTAAGCCTGATCCTGTCACAGCACGTCGCAGCGCTACCAATGTGCAAACCTCATCATTTGCACTGACAAACGCATCATGTGGACTCTGAACAGTTCCTGGACACAGGCTGAGTGAGTGCGAGCACTTCACCGTCATGGATGCAGCACAACGGCGAGACGTAGTAAAAAGGCAGAGGCGCTGTCTCAACTGTCTGTCTAAAGGTCATCA
>OZ018402.1:33625756-33661312 GCA_963969585.1 Drosophila helvetica | reverse complement strand
CTGGACTGGACGGAATATTCCCAGCCATGCTGCAGAGGACAAAAAAGGTGATCACCCCACGGCTTTCAGCAATATACTCGGCATGTCTAAGTTCAGGCTAAACCCCAATCCAATGGAGGACCTCCAGAGTTTTCTTCCTGCCAAAGGCAGGAAAGTGCAGCCATGTTAGTCCCAAGGATTGCAGACCGATAAGCCTCACCTCCTTTCTACTAAAAACACTGGAAAAGCTGCTGGATCTACACATTAGGAATGAGGTAGGAGGACTGATGTCTACCAGCCAGCATGCTTACACCAAAGGGAAATCGGTGGAGACAGCACTACATTCGTTAGCAGCTACCGTCGAGAAAGCTCTCAATAACAAAAAATTTTCACTAGGAGTATTCGTAGATACATCCGGAGCATTTAATAACGTGGCTACGAACGCAATAGTGGATCGCTTAGAAGCGACCAACATACACCCAGCAGTCAACCTATGGATAAAGAACCTCCTGAGTTGTAGACGGTGGAGTCCTGTCACCCCTCCTGTGGGTGAGGGCGTCTGTCCATCGACCCTCAGCTCCATAATGGAACGAGCACTATGGGAGATATGTGAGTGGGCGGATGGAGTAGGACTCAGTATCAACGCGGACAAGACGGACCTCATCCTCTTTACAAAGAGGTACAAGGTACCGACATGGACCATCCCGAAAATCAACCGAACAAGGCAAACCCCAAAAAAACAGGTCTTATTCCTCGGCACAGTACTGGACAGCAAACTAGCATGGAAACCCAATGTAATGAAAACGGTGAACAAGGCCACCATTGTGCTTTAAGCATCCAAGAAAATGCTTAGCAGCACATGGGGCCTGTCACCTGCTCTAATGCACTGCTCTCGGTTGTGCGACCAACTCTGCTGTATAGAGTCCTAGTGTGGTGGAAAGCCACCGGGAAGAAAACTTATCACAACCTTATGGAAAGAACTCAGCGGCAGGCTCTGCTCTGCATTACAGGGGCGCTGAGATCAACCCGAACAACAGCACTCGAAATCATACTAGGAGTTGATCCTCTGGACATCCACGCTCGTCTGACTGCAGGAAAGACAGCGCAGCGCCTAATTGGTAATATGGTAATATGTCGCCACAAGGATTCGGGCACAGTTCAATCGGAAAAGGCATAATCAGTTCTACTGATTTCATGACCCCCCAAACTTGCCTCGAGGTTAAAACAAACACACTTATGGGACCCGAAGAGTGGAAAACAGGACGGGACCAGACTCAATACCTCAACTTATATACCGACGGCTCCAAGATGGATGGAGGAGTAGGAACGGGCCTATACTGCACAGACCCAGAAATAAGGTCGTCATATAGGCTACTGAACCGATGCAGCATATTCCAGGCGGAAGTCTTCGCTATAAAAAAAAGCTGCATAGGTCGCTCAACAGACCGGACGAGCACATAATGTGGTCAATCTATTCGTTGACAGCCAAGCGGCGATAATATCCATGCAGGCGTCCGCGGTCAGTTCCAGAAATATCCTGGCAAGCAGGCAGGCACTAGACACACTAAGCTCGACCAAGTCAGTTCGGATTTATTGGGTTCCCAGTCACCAGGGGATCGAAGGGAACGAAGCGGCGGACGCTCTGGCAAAGGAGGGCGTCGGGCTGGCAAACGATAGAATCGAAGACGTTCCTGTCTCCCTAAGGACGCTACAAAGCCACCTGGACAAGCAGGTGGAGCACCACCACCTGCAGAATCTTGAGAACCATGTGCAAGGAGCGCAACGGAAAAGTCAGTCACTATATACTGCACCTACCACGGAAGGACTGCAGATTGCTATTGGGAATACAGGTCACTGTCTGACTGCGGCGCATGCAGCCAAGCTGAGCATCACCAGTACAGACAGGTGCAGGAAATGCGATGAACCCGGAGCTATTGAAACCCTGGAACATCTCATATGCTGTCCGGCTCTCTCATGGCCAAGGAGCAGACACCTAGGCGCACCGGCGCTGGCTTCAATGGAAGACGCCTCCAGGAGGACGCCAAGGGAACTTCTTGCTTTCGCGAAGAATACCTCGATTCTCGCGAACTTCCAAACCTCGACACCACCCCCGTAAAGGTCCATACACCACATCTGGATAACTAAGGGCCATACTGGCCTATGAGAAGCCCCGCTGAGAGCCGTCCGGGCTAACCTAACCCAACCTCTGTCCCGCTTATTGGGTTCTGGGCTTCGTGAGTTTTCCGGGGAGATCCCGAGCCCTGTTCGTTTCGTACGGACCCCTTGTTTGTTACAGGTCCAGCAGTATAAGGCCGGTTCTCTGTTACATGAATATCATGAATTCTGCTGGAGTTTGAATTATCGTCGCTTTACATATAATTTAATGGCTAACCGGCAGTTCTGATATGTAATATCCAGTTTCTGTTCTTCAGTATATGTGCCGAATCTCATCAGTTTCCTCAGATCTTGGACGTAGTCCCTCACTGTTTCCGTCTCGGATTGCTTTCGATCTGTCACTTGCTTTGCTAGCCCTCCTGGTACCGGGGAGATATAAATTTTTCCTTCAATCTGTCTTTTGCTTCTACCCATGTGTTCACTGGTGCCGGTTTGGAATGCGACCAGTCCAATGCACTCTCCTCCAATATTGCTGGCATTGCAAAAACCAAGTGGTCATCCTCCACCCCGTAGGTTTCTGCTTATTCCTCTATCCTACTGAGAATTTCTAACAGGTCTCCTTTCCCAGTATAGTTGGTTTCCCACTTGCGTATTCTCTCTATAATCGCTAATGCTTCAGGTGAGCCTATCCGTATCTGTTTCGGGAATGGTGACTTCTTTCTTAATGTTCTTGCCTCTCCTATAGGTTCCTCCATGGTGTGATTGATTGTGGTTGCCTTTGGTGTTGGCGGTTTGGACTGTTCCGTCTTAGTTTCCTCCTCTTCTTTCACCGTGGTTTGCATGTGTGGAATTGGTTTTGGTTGAAGTGTTCTTTTTTGAAGTTGCGCTCCGCGATCTCCTGTTTTGTGCTTTTCAGTCTCTCCTTTATATTTACTGGCAGATCTGTTCGTTCCATGAACTGTAACAAATGCCTCTTCAGACTTTCCGTGTTTTTTCCTCGTGTTTCCAAGCCGAATTCTTCGCAGTAGTTTTCGTAGCTCAGCTTTCGCTATTTGGTTGATCCACTGCTTTGCCATCTTGACCACTTTGAGATACTATTATGCTACCACAACATGCTCGGGCGCCACTGTGACGTTGCTTCGGCCGGGGTATTCTGGCCGCGCCGGGGTTCACAGAAATTGGTATAGTTTCTGGGTGTGGTAACTATAGTAAGGTACTCTCGGGTCAAGAATAAGAAATTTGGATTTGAGGTGAGACACACGCTCAGTAGAAAAGTTGGCTGTGAGGTGAAAACACACGCTCAGTAGAGAAGTTTAGATGTGAGGTGAAACATAAGCTCAGTAGAGAAGTTGGCTGTGAGGTGAAAACACACGCTCAGTAGAGAAGTTAGCTGTGAGGTGAAACATACGCTCAGTAGAGAAATTTGGATGTGAGGTGAAGTTGACTGTGAGGTGAAACACACGCTCAGTCGAGAAGTTTGGATGTGAGGTGAAACACAGGCTCAGTAGAGAAAATGGCTGTGAGCTGAAACACACGCAGTAGAGAAGTTTAGATGTGAGGTGAAACATAAGCTCAGTAGAGAAGTTGGCTGTGAGGTGAAAACACACGCTCAGTAGAGAAGTTAGCTGTGAGGTGAAACATACGCTCAGTAGAGAAGTTTGGATGTGAGGTGAAGTTGGCTGTGAGGTGAAACACATGCTCAGTAGAGAAGTTGGCTGTGAGGTGAAACCATACACTCAGTAGCGAAGTTGGCTGTGAGGTGGAAATACATGCTCAGTGGAGGAGTTTGATCCACTGCTTTGCCATCTTGACCACTTTGAGATACTATTATGCTACCACAACCTGGTCGAGCGCCACTGTGACGTTGCTTCGGCCGGGGTATTCTGGCCGCGCCGCGGTTCACAGAAATTGGTATTGCTTCTGGGTGTGGTAACTATAATAAGTTACTCTCGGGTCAAGAATAAGGCGTAGGTTAAGCAGTACAATAAGATCGTATCTTTATTATTCTTAAGATTACAGGTTTGGTATTAAGTCGAATGGGTCGTGGTCTCGGGTCTTCCTTCAGGGTCTGCCTTCAGGGTCTTCCTTCAGGGTCTTCTTTCAGGGTCTTCCTTCAGGGTCTTCCTTCAGGGTCTGCCTTTAGGGTTTTATTTCTGAACTGGCTGTTGTCAATGTCGGTCGTGGTCGTTCGAAGAGCAGTGAGGTGAAACATACGCTCAGAGGAGAAGTTTTGGGTGTGAGGTGAAACACACACTCAGTAAAGAGGTTTGGATGTGCGGTGACACACACGCTCCGTCAAGAAATTTGGATGTGAGATGAAACACACGCTCAGTAGAGAAGTTGGCTGTGAGGTGTAACGCATACTCAGAAGAGAAGTTGGCTGTGAGGTGAAACACACGCTCAGTAGAGAAGTTTAGATGTGAGGTGAAACATAAGCTCAGTAGAGAAGTTGGCTGTGAGGTGAAACACACCCTCAGTTGAGAAGTTTGGATGTGAGGTGAAACACACGCTCAGTAGAGAAGCTGGCTGTGAGGTGAAAACGCACGCTCAGTAGAGAAGTTAGCTGTGAGGTGAAACATACGCTCAGTAGAGAAGTTTGGATGTGAGGTGAAGTTGACTGTGAGGTGAAACACACGCTCAGTCGAGAAGTTTGGATGTGAGGTGACACACACGCTCAGTAGAGAAGTTGGCTGTGAGGTGGAAATACATGCTCAGTGGAGAAGTTTGGGAAGTAGGAAGGAGAAATATATTAGTGGACCATTGTAGAAGTAGAGGACTACCCTTTGGAACTAGAGCCACTTAAAAAAATATTAAAGTTGTGATACCCAGGCTGTTCCGAGGTGGACTGCCCCGATTCAGTCTGACGGCCCTCTTTTTACTGCGGAAAGTCAGCTGGTGATCTTTGGGGCTTTGGGCTAGCGCGTTTCGTTGCTCTTAGCGCGTTTTGGGTTTCAACTGATAGTGTGGCCCTTCTGGACTGTGCGTTGATCCCACCGACACTGAGGATTGGTGCGGTTGTTTAATGGCAGCTGTTTTGATGTTGGTTTTGTATTTATCTTTAATTAACTTCATGTTTCTCTCTTATACAAATAGTAAATAGTAAGTAATTAAGTTATAGTAATAGTTAGTCATATGTCTCTTCATTTGATGGTTTTGGGTTAAAATATTAATTATGTATGTATATGTGTCGCCGGCGCTGAGGGGTCTGGCGCTGGGAGTCACAACTTGTTAGATGTCTACTGTAGCGCCGTCTGCCAACCTGATTCGGAGGCAAACTTCTCGCAACTGCTGCACTACGTTCCACTGCTTGACACATTGCTCACAAAACTCTTTGTCGTGCCAATGTCCATGGTCGCGGCTACCTCATAGCAACAGATCGTTACTGCGGCTACGATTCTGCCTTCCTCCATCCTTAGCGGTCTCAGTTCTGGGAGCCTCGATCTGGCGTCCCCGTCTGCCCCAGTGCTGGCCGAGGACGCTGTTTGTTTCCCAGATTTGATCGTCAACAAGAATCTATTGTTTGGATGCCTTCTTTCTGCTCTCCCGAGCGAAATGCCCCAATTTCCCGCAGTTAAACCACGGTTTCGAGGGGTTTTTGGTCTCGCGATTCGTCGTCGGGGTATTGCCTCCTTGGCGCACAACTTGTACTGCCGGGCTAGCACTACTGTCCTTTGTAAGGTAAGCCTGCGGTGGGTTGTGGAATGGATTCTGCGGATTCTGCCGTCTTTGGCATTATGGGGGGCTCTGAGTCTCGTCTTGTGCGGAGTCTGAAGGCGAAATCGCTCTCCGTGGGTGTGGGGTTCGTCGCTAGTATCCTGAGCTTGTATCTCTGTTGTTTATTCTCGAACTCAACCGCGAGTTGTACAAGTTGTCCGAGAGTCCTGAAATCGGTACGTTTGATATACGCATGATACTCCGGCAATGCATTTTCATAGATTCTTTCTACTTCTTGGAGGCTAGTATAGTTCGCGTGGCGCATCATCGTGCGGAGTTCGATCACGAAATCCTTGAATCCCTTTCCTTCCCTCTGGCAACGAGAACGTATGTCGTCCTCCAGCCGCTTGAAAAACCGTGCGGGAGGCAAAATTCCAGGAATTGGCGAAGGAACTACTTCTATGATGCGCTCTGTAACCCGCTTCTCGGGTTCCTGCTCGGGTTCCTGCCGTCCTGCCTTGTCTGTCAACGTCTCAATCATCGCCCGTGTAAGGTGGTCTAGAGGCACCCGCCGGGCTTTAATCTGCTGTGTGGAACACTGCCTTCCCTGGGTGCTCAGGCGCCACTTGTAAAGTAGTTCTTAAGGCTGGCGTGATGACTCAGGGTTGCTCAAGGTCTTTTACAAGAAATTTGTAAACAGAGGGACCTACGAGGGCTGTAGGCGCGTCTCGTGACGTTTGGATGGCGAGAAGGAAAATAGATATAAGATGTGTCGTACGCATGTGGGTCGGTAGGAACTGTAGGGTACGACTACGCTTGTATGACACCCAGAATCCGGGATTGTCGTCCACCCTGATTGGACGGGTTGGTCAGGATTCTAAGTGGTGGTCTCGGTAATAACCATAGAGCACACACATTTTTTTTTTTTTTTTTTTATTCATATTTATTAAGCTCTATAAACAAACTTAAAACTAGTAAAATTTACGAAATACAGAAATTGAAGTGGGGTAGGGGCCCCTCGTCATGCGGTACTACCACCCAGCATTGCTTCGCATGCGATGTGGACTCCTACTCCGTCTGCTCCTTCCGCCATCTCTCGAGGGCCCTCAGCGTTCGCATTACGATGGCGGCGAAATCCGCGGTCGCGTCCCATGTCTTAGAGTCCGCTATCATCAATGGTACCAGGGTCCCAACGCTGATTCAAGACCCAGCTACTGCCTCCAGCGCCTGTCGTTCGTGATGGAACCGGTGGCACTCGAAGAGGACATGTTGAGCGTCCTCCAATATGCCCGCACCACACTCAGGACACCCGTCGTTCCCGAAGCGCTTGAGGTAACTGCGGAAGCAGCCGTGACCGCTCAGCGCTTGGGTGAGGTAGAAATCTACCTGCCCGTGACTCCTTCCGACCCAGCACGCTATGCTCGGCATGAGCGTGTGAGTCCAGCGCCCTTTGGTTGACCGGTCCCAGTGCATCCCAGTTCGCGATGCTACTCCTTCTGGCGGCCAACTTCAGCTCTGTCATGGAGGGAGGGTCCGCTGCCCTGTCCTGCGTGGCGGCGTGGATCTCCTTCCTCTCCCTGATTAGCTCCTTGAGCGGAACATGCCCGGCGATGACCAGCGCTGCTTCGTCCGAGATGGTCCAGAACGAGCACGCTGTTCTCATGGCGCACAGTCTATAAACTGCCTCCACTCCTCGCATGTAGCTCTTCACCTTCGCTGCTTCTGCCCACACTGGCGCGCCGTAGAGCAGCTGGGACGTCACACATCAGTCAGCAGCTTTATCGTGGCCTGCTTCGGTCCTCTCATGTTGAGGAGCATTCTGGACAGCGCTACTGCAGTCCCACAGGCCTTCCTCTGCGCGTACTCCAGGTGCTCCTTAAAAGACCAGCGCGTGTCTATGAGGACGCCTAGGTATTTGATCGCCCTCTGTGAAATGATTGTGGTCCCGCCGACCTGCACTCTAGCGGACTCGACCACCTTCCGGCTCAAAATTAGGACCGCCTCCGTTTTTTGGGCCGCCAGCTCCAGTCCTGCGACGGCTAGCCACTCCTCTACGGCTTGGATGGCCGCGTTGGCGTGGGTTTCCGCTGCGGCGAGCTCCTTGGCCACCACCACTATTGCCACGTCGTCGGCAAAGCCCACCAGGCTTGTGTTGGCTGGCATCGGTAGCCTTAGGGCTCCATCGTACATGGCGTTCCAGAGCAGCGGTCCCAAAACGGAGCCCTGGGGGACTCCGGCTGAGACCTCGTAAGCCCTGTGACCCTGTTGCTAAAATAGCTTTGCGCTATGTTCAGCAAGTAGCCCGGGATGTGGAAGGACCGAAGTGCCTCCAACGTGCGGCCCCAATCGGCCGAGTTGAAGGCGTTCCTAATGTCCAGTGTGACCACCAGACAATAGGACCTCGTCCCTCCTTTCCACCTGGTTCCTGCCACTCTGGAGATGGCGTCTATCGTCAACCTCCCCTTCCTGAAGCCGTACTGGTTCTCGGAGAGACCACCAGCTGCTTCAATTGCTGCTCCTAACCTCGCGCCGATCACTCCCTCAACGACCTTCCCTATAGAGTCTAGGAGGCAGATTGGTCTGTAGGGGGAGGCCTCCCCCGGCGGCTTGCCGGCTTGGCCAGTAGGAGGCCATGAGGTCATGGAGACATTTGTTGAAGAGGCCAGCCACTTCCCTCGGTAGCAGCGATAGTGCCAGCTTCAGCGCTCTGTTGGGGATCGCATCTGGTCCCGGAGACTTATTAGGCTTCAGGTTCGCACCGGCCCTCAGCACCTCGTCTTCCGTGACCTCGCATATGTCGGCCGGGTCCAGCTCGGAGCGTGGGGTGATCGGTATGGTGACCGGGTTTCCTCGCGGAAACAGGGTGCGAACAATCCCCTCCAGTGCCACGGGATCGGTTGGGGATTTGCTGTCCGCAATCACTCTGCAGCATCCACTCTTGTCCACCGTGCTCTTGCAGTTGTTTGCAATATGCCCGGTTTCCAGGCATCTGTAGCACCGCGGCAGTCCGTCTCTCTCCCTGATCCTGCAGATGGACCAGCCCACTCTTACCTCGCCACGCTGTATGACAGCTTTGCCCAGGGAAAATGGCAAGCTCAGTACAGCGACCTGCGACTCCGCGTAGCCGCGGCGCAGGCTCCGCACCCTTATTCGGCCCTCGTCCAGCTTGAATTGGCTCGCAATAGCGGCGTAGATCTCTCGCTCCGTCGCTAGAGGGTCGAGGTCGCGTATCTCCAGCACTACCACCTTTGAGTCCTCCGTCATGGCACGCACTGAAGCCCCGTCGCCAAGGACCTGCGTGATGCTGTTCCTCATGGCCTCAGCGCTCTCTGCGCTGCCTTTGGCCACCTCCAGCAGAAGGTTACCGTTGTTGGTGCGGCGTACCTTGGCGACGCACTTCCCCAGGCCCGACAGCTGCTCGTCTTTCCTCCTGGTGACCATCGCGAGCACTTCGCTGAAGGTCTTACCGCACGCCTGCACTTTGACCGCGTTGGGACGTACGCGGCGTGCTGTCCTCGTCCTCTTCTCTACTGTTTTCCATCCGCTGTCCGGATTAGCGGGGCCCTCGGGCTTGCTAGTGATGCTGGGCGTCGCCTCCTCCACCTGTGGTCGCATTGGCGGCTTATTTCGCGACTTTTTGGATGCGTTGGATCGTTTCGGCTGCGCTTGGTGCGCACGGGGCGGGCCCGGCACCGCTAGCGTGCCTTCCGGCACTGTCGGCTGGGTCAGCCTGCGCCATGGTTCCGTCTGCGCTGCGACATCCTTCAGCCAAACCTTCTGGGTTTGGGCGTGGTTCTCCTTGGCTTCACTCCAAGTGCTCTGAGAGCATCTCGAGCAGACGGGCTCAACGTCGAGGCCTTCCTGCGTGGCGCTGATGCCCGCTTCGGCTGCTCTGCTCGCCTCCTGGATGCTCGAGTGCAGCTCCTTCATGCGCACAAACAGCGTTCTCGTCGCCACGTTTATGTGGCGAGTGTTTTTGTCCATCATCCTGGTGGACACCTCTTCCAGGAGTTTTCCCAGCTCCTCGAGATTCTCGAGGCAGGACGCCTCCTAGCGCGCCTTACTCCTTTTGGGCGGCGTCTTCCGCTGCGAGCTCTCTGGGCTGGTGGGGTCGCGGGCTCTCTTAGTGGTCTCCCTGGAGTCCGTGACCGTGCTCTGCGCTGCTACTGGATTTGGGTCTGCCGAGGGTATCGGCGATCGGTGATCTTCCTAAACGCCGATGCGTCCATTGGCTCCATTTCACGCGGTCTGCACTAGGGGGTCCTGCGTTGGCCACGGATTTCCCCTTGGCTGATCGATGGGGGAAATGCCGCCCTTCCCCGGTCCCCGACGTCCCGTTGACCGGAACACCGCCTGGGCGCGGGATCGGAAATTAGTCGGTACCGTGACCTTTCCCAGTTCCCCCTGTGCCAACCTGCTACGCCTGGGATTAGGCTGTCTTGCTCGTCTCTCGCTCCGCCTAGGTGTATGCAATGAATTGCCCGATCACGCAATTCGTTGCACACGGGCAGTTGCTGGTTGCTACGATGTTATGGTAGCCGCTAGGTGCCAGCTGGAAGATTGTGCGCTAGCCAGCACTGCCGGGGCCAGTCAGCTGTTCGGCAAGCTTCGAGAAAAGCGAGAAGCAAAAATCGCGCGTGGAAAACCTTGTTTTGTCCACGGGCGTGGAAACTGTGCCTGTGTGTGTTCCCTCCGCCTCTCTTCTCGGGATGGTGCACCGCTTTAAGCCTGGTAAAAGCGCTGGATGGATTTCCTCGGCGCAATGACAAGACTTGGTACGTACCCCTTCCCTTTGGACGTCACCTGATCACCTGTTTCGCTTTTTAGGGTGGCTATATCGCTTGAATTATGGCAAATCGCTGGAGGAATAACAAAACGCGTCCGTTCACTTTCACTCCCACTACCACTGGATCACACACTTACTATGTGTCTGTGCGCGTATAGCCGTGTCTCGGTAAGAACCATAGAGTACGACTGTATTTGCACGCCTCCCGGAATTTTTAGATCTACTGCCTGTCTGCTCTGGCTAGATCGCTAGGAATCGGGGCTTTGTGTGCCTCGGTAATAACCATATAGCACACCCTGGCTGTGGGTCTGTGCGCGTATAATCGTGTCTCGATAAAAACCATAAAGCACGACTGTACTTGCACGCCTCCCGGGATCTCAAGATTTCACTGACTGATTGCTCTGCCCAGCTTGTTAGGAATCGGGATTCCTAGTTGTGTGTCTCGGTAATGCCCATAGAGCACACCCTGGCTGTGGGTCTGTGCGCGTATAGCCGTGTCTCGGTAAGAACCATAGAGCACGACTGTATTTGCACGCCTCCCGAAATCTCAACATTTCGGTGACTGCTTGCTCTGAGTGGATCGGTATGAATTGGGGCTCCTAGGTGTGTGTCGCGGTAATAACCATAGAGCGCACCCTGACTGTGGGTCTGTGCTCGTATAGCCGTGTCTCGGTAAGAACCATAGAGCACAACTATATTTGCACGCCTCCCGGAATCTTGAGGTTTACTTCGAATATGTTCTAACTGGACTCTCGTTTGTGCGTGGCTGGGTATTTTTATTGGGTCTTGAGTACGGGTTTCAGGTCTGGGTTTCAGGAGAACGAGGGGAAATTAGGTGAGGCTCATAGGCCACCACTCTGCAAACGATCGGTACGCCGAACTGTATATATGGGCATCGCTTAATAAGAATAAGCGCCAATGACGTTTCTGTTTGTATTATTTGATTTATTAGTGTAGTAAAGGTTGAATGTGCCCTGATTCTTAGGCTGCACCAGATCTCAGTACTCTTTGCTTATCAGAGTCAGAATTTTCTACCGCGTGTATGATTTAAGGTTAGGTGGCCCGCACTATCTGCTGATTACTTGAAATTCTCGTTTTCGGCCGTGCGCCGGTATTTCGAACTCTCGATGTCGACTCGCGCTCCCGGCAGCAATCGTAAAGAGCTTCGCTTATGGGACCTCTTTGCACCGTCCCTTTTGTGTTTCTATCAGCTTGCGCGCGGCACAGTGGGTCGTGTCTCATTCTAGACATAGTAAAATTTATAGTTGCCATCGGGGTTTGTTTAGCTGCCGAAAGCTGCAAAAGAAATATATTTGTCGCTCCTTGCGAATACCTCAACTGAGTTACGCTCCATGCGTGCCTTATGATAATTATAGTTACTAACTTGACTTAATTCTAATTGCAACACAATTTGTGGGGGCGTTATGATAGCGCCTTCACAACACATGGTTTCTTGGTGAATGATTCTTAGAATTATTCCTAGATTCCAATTCTGGTGGACGCTTACCACGTTTTTTTACTCCATACAAATATACATATATATATATATATATACGTTAATACTGCGGCCGCTCCGCTGCCGGCGTTTCCAGGCAGTGCGGTGGCGCGGCCCTAGCTTAATTCAAAATTGTATGAAGGAAATCAATCCATAAATGCAAGCTAAAAGAACAAGACGTGTTTTTAATAAAGCAGTGACAATCAACAATAAATTTGAAGGAATCTAACAATACACAACAAACCCAAGTCAAGTGGACACAACCACTTATATATCTAATGTAGTAAAAAAATAGTTATGCTGGCATTGAACTCAAATTTTCACCCCAGCAGTAACGATATAACCGTTCCGAGGGTCTAGCGATAATAATAGAATACAAATCTGTACCTCATACCTCAATTGTAAAATCACATATAAGGCACGGATCTGAAGAATACAAATTAGTTCGAATTTCCAATTCAACTCATAAATGTCTAGACTTTTCTTTTAAGGTATTTACATTTTGGTCCTTTGAGCCGGATTTGGATAGTTGATCCGGAGAATAGAATTGGTACCAAACAAAACTGTACATCTCCGTCGTTTCCCCCCTGTGGTAAGATCACAGAGTTAAACTAGCTTCTTAAAGACTGCAGCAGTGTTTTGTACACTTGCAGCTAAAGGTAGCAAAATAAAAAACTTTGGTTTCCCTCCTGTTGTAAGAAACCGAGTATAAAATTAATAAAACAAAAGTTTCAATTAAGAAATTAAAGAAAAAAAAATTCCTATAAATATAGTATTTTTAGTAGATATCTATTTTTGCGTGTAAAAAAATATTACACGAAAGTGTCGTGTTTGAGGTCCAAAACATCGAACGTGAACAAATAAATAATAATAAAATATTTTCTAACATCGAAAAGTTTAATACGACACAGTCAACATGACATTTCCGCTGTGGCTAAAAATGACTTTTGCTGATAGATTTCGGGACTCAAATTTGTTGGTTTTGTTTGGTTTTTATACTCGGTACTCGAAGAGTATAGGGGTATATTAGATTTGTGGTGATAACGGTTGTGTGTAACGCCCAGAAGGAAGCGTTTCCGACCACATCAAGTATATATATTCTTGATCAGCATCAATAGCCGAGTCGATATAGATATGTCTGTCCGTCCGTCCGTCCCCATTAGCGCCTATATCTCAGAGACTATACAAGCTAGAGCAACCAAATTTTGTGTCCGGATTTCTGTCATACCACACTGTTACAAGTGTATATCAAAATTTCGCCCCACCCCATTCCGACCACACAAAGAACGAAAATCTGTGGCATGCACAATTTTAAATATACGGGAAAACCAAAAACGCAGAATCATGTACAAAACTCGTATCTATCAGATTGCCAAATCTGCCAAATGAAATTTCAGTGGCCTTCCAAGCGGTTCTCATTCTCTCTCTCTCTCTCGCACACAGCCGTGTATGTATATGTAGGAAGTAGATGTACATGAAGAGAAAGCAGATGTTAAAAACTAATGCAAACAAAAATGGAAACGGATAACATCTAATATATAAAAATCTCTGTATCACTTCAACCTCTCTGGAGATAAGAAGTGCTCAAATCCATTAAACACCGCTACGCAAACGCAAACGCAAAAACTTATCAGCAAACATACGACAAACAAACATAAAGCACAAAAGCGAACCAGAATAACACACCACAAATAGTTAGGCCGGGCGAACCGCCCGATATTAACAGCTATACCGCCAAATCCAACAACACTCAACTTACCGATCCCAAATACATTGTCTTAAAACAGAATGACAAACAATCATTTGAAAAAGTTTCACCATTTATTATCAAAAAATCAATAGACTATGCCTGCGGAGGAGAAGTAGAAACATGCAAAAAAAACAAGAGACGGTTCCCTTCTGGTAAAAACAAAAAACGAACTGCAAGCGCTAAAACTACTTAAGCTTACACAAATGGCAAACATGGATTTTACAGCAACAGAACATAAGACATTCAACTTCACCAAAGGTGTCATTTACTGCAACGAATTACGCGGAATTAATGAAACTGAAATCCAACAAGAGCTAAAGCCACAAAACGTAACCGAAGTAAAGAAAATTCTAAAAAAACAACCAGCAAACACAAACTGTGATGACAGTACCACCAACATACTCACAGAAACAGGAATTATTATAATAACTTTCGCAACACACAGCCTACCCGAATCGATCAAAATAGGATATGAATCCGTCCGCGTGCGGACCTACTTCCCACTCCCACTACGATGCATTAATTGTCTCCGCTTTGAACACCCTGCTAGTATCTGCAAAAGCACAGAAAAATGCAAAAATTGCTCTGAAGACAAACTCACAATTGACAGAGAACTCTGCACGAACACAAATCAATGTCTAAACTCCAAAAATAACCCCGAACCTGACTACCAACACAGCCCGCTCGACCGCGAATGCCCTACCTTCCTTAAGCAGCAAGAATTAACAGTAATAAAAACCACCGAAAAAATCGACCACAAAACTGCACTATATATATATACCACACACGACATAACCAACAGTTGGGAAACACCTACGCCAGAACACTTGAAACTTCAATTGAACATACAACAACACACACATTAACACACGCATCAGCAAACACATCACCCAAAACCCGAAAACAAGGAAGACTTGCACCTACAGGTACACCCCCTGAACACAACGCACCAACGACACTACCAACCACATTACAAACAGCCGAAACAACAACCACATCACAGCCTCAAAAACATCAACAAGACCGAATGGAAACAGATGAAATGGAATCCGATGGTAATCTCTCCAATACTGGGAAAAAATCGTTTAAGTCACTGACGCAGAACGACGTTGAGCAGTTGGGAGTTGCCTTGAACACCATGTATCGATTCAACACTGAAACGAGAAATAGCCAGATCCCGTAGCGTAAATAATGAAGTGCGATAATAGAAGCGTTTTATTCCAGGGATAACAATACAAATCTCAGTTAAACCTAGAATTCCAATAGTAAAGCTACGTACCGCAGTCTCGCCTCCCACTCTCTTTGCTCTCGTCAATCGGAATGCCGAAGCGGGAACCGTGGCTTGACTTTGGCACTTTTAAGTGTGACCGTACACAACAAATAATACATACATCTTGACAAATACTGAAACAGACTATCGATTACACGCGCGCTGCGCTACATTTAAATTTCCCGATTATCGAGCCGATCCGTTCCGCGACATCCCGGCCCCCGTGAAGCAGCTGCATTCACCACATCCAGAACAGCTTACTTGGAGACGGGACGCATCATTATCCTGGCTCGATCGTCGTTAGCCACGCGCACCGCCGCTCGTCGTGGTACTCCGTCCACGCCAGGGAACACTTCTTCCACGATACCTCTTCTCCATTCTCTGCGTGGAATAGCCGGATCACAGATGAAGACCAGATCTCCGTGACGCATAGGCTCGACATGCGCGCACGA
Source organism: Drosophila helvetica (assembly GCA_963969585.1). Lineage (NCBI taxonomy): Eukaryota > Metazoa > Arthropoda > Insecta > Diptera > Drosophilidae > Drosophila > Drosophila helvetica. The sequence continues at coordinate 33,645,811 of OZ018402.1, read as the reverse complement.
CTTCTCCCGGCTCACAAGCGTGGGTAGGTACTCATGTACCCATCGTTTCCAGAATCGGTCTCTCATCATCCGGGCAATGCGCCACTGTTTCCGTGTGGCATACTTCTCAGGCAGCTGACTGTTGTCTCCTGGCAGGTCCGGCAAGTTGGCTGCTCCTTTAAGCAGGTCGTTCGGGGTGAGGGGTGCCGTGACTGGAAGATGCGTGAGCAGATTCTCCGCCTCGATCAGGAAGCTTCCGAGTACGTGTTCCTTTGGCGCAACCTCCTTCATGGTGTGCGCAAGTACCTTCTTGACGCACTGGACCATTCTCTCCCAGACGCCGCCTTCAGCTGGGTTTGCCGGACAGTTGAAGATCCATTCGACTCCTTTGGACGACAGCTCGCCCTGGATCTTCTCTGGTTCGAAGACTTCATCGAATCTCCTGGCCTCTCGATTGGCTCCGATGAAATTCTTGCCGTTGTCGCTTCTCATTCGGACCACCGGTCTGCGGCGACACATGAAGTTCCTGATGGCTATGATGCATGAATCTGTGCACAAATCAAGCGCCATCTCCAAGTGGATGGCCCTTGTGGTTAGGCAGGTAAAAAGTGCGACCCACCTTTTCTCCGTTTGACGTCCAATTGTCAGAAGCAACGGACATTTCAACCCGGGATTGATCTTCGTTTCACACCATAAGTGGCCCATAATACCTTTCAGATGATATATAACATGTATGTACACACAAATGTACATATATATGTAAATGTACACACACATGTACAAGTTAACGTACCCAATTACATTGGTCCCTTATACGAGTTATAAACAATCTTTGGTGTCCCCAGATTCAATCTCGATCTTTGGATTTCAATCTTTTCTCACACCCCACCTAAAGTGAAAAACAAACTTTTCTCACACCCGCCTTAATTGACAAACAATCTCGGCCCACTCTCACCCACGCCCGGCTTTCGGGTAAACAATCGAACACACGGGTTTCAAGTAAACAATTGAACATCCGGCTTTCTGCAGATTCTGCATTTTTGGTATTTCACAATTCTAGATCTGGATGACCAATTCGAGTCAGTCCGTTTGTTTATAGGAAAATGGTATCGAGAAGAGAACCATTGGGGTTTCATGATGTGGAGATGGAATCAGTAGAGTCAGTCTTGATCTTGGATCTGAACGGAAAAGTCGAACTAAAACTAAAGTCGCCAAACTCGCGCCGTTACCTATCCGGTTGAACAATTTACCTCGAAACTGAAATACTTTAAGTTTTGTTACGCTCAATAAATTTGTAAAATAAAGTAAAACAATTTTACTTTTTAAAAACACAAATCGCCACTGCGAATGTTTATATGGCGCCCAACGTGGGGCCACGCGTATTCAAAGCACCGAAAAGCAAAAGTGTTGCGTGGGCTCGAACCCAAAGAAGGACAATTAATTAATGCAATAAATCCTTCAATAGAACGCGTTGTGACGGAGTGTTAAGACAGAAAAAAAAAAAGTGAGGAAATTAAATAACCAACCGGAAGGCTCGGCGCGTAACAAACAATTCAACAATATCTAATATCAATATTCAATTGATTGAATTGAATACAAAAAAACCAACCAACCAACCAAACCAACCAAAAAACCATACTAAAACCAAGGAACAGCTGTAGGGAGGACCTTCACTGCTATCATCAAGGAAGATATCAAGTTAACCAAAAGAAGGACGACCCCTTCCGGAACAATTCGTGAGAATCAGAAAAAATTCAATTTAAGAAACAGATAAATAAATATAAGTAGTTATATAAGTAAAAATATTAATATTATAGAGTACAACATTTAAAACTAAGAAACACTGGATAACTTAATTTCGGATTTTCAAAAACTAAAAATGACTACAGAATCAAGGACTGATCTGATCGCCGATCTGGTCATGCAGTTGATAGCAATTCAGATTTCACAAGTGAATGAGCAAATAACACAATTAAAACAACATTTAGAAACAACCTCAGATTAGGTAGTAGATTATCAGGCTGAAAAAATTAAAGATGAAACCACCTTAAAGGTAATAGAATAATTACCAGTCTTTAGTGGGGGACTTAATCAATACGTAGGATGAAGAGAGGCTGCGGAAACAGCTATGCAGTTGTATAAAAGGGGAAGCAAGCAATACTTTATTGCTTTGACCATTTTAAGAAATAAAATCACAGGGCTAGCGCATGATGCACTAACTAACCATGGAACCGTTTTAAACTTTGATGCTATACTAGCACGACTCGACTTTGTGTACAGTGACAAACGACCAATATACATCATAGAACAAGAATTAAGCGTTCTCCGACAAGGGAACCTTTTAATAATAGACTTTTATAATGAGGTTAATAAAAAGATGACATTGCTAATTAACAAAAAAATCATGACTTATGGTAAGGACAGTGAGGTAACCAAAGAAACAAATAACAAAATTAGAGAGAATGCCTTACGCATTTTCATGACTGGTCTCAACGGCGGTATTTCCGAATTACTTTTTTCATTAAATCCACCAGACCTACCAAATGCATTGGCCAAGGTGCAAGAACTACAAGCTAATAACAGGCGGGCACAATTTGCCTACCAATTCAATAACCCACCAAAGAATCCAGGAAATACCCAAAATACTTTGAGGTTCCACCAGAGACAACCAAGAGCCTACAACGAACCTTTCGAACAGAAAAGCAACTTCCAGAAAAATAATATGTCTTGAGGACAACCCTATTTTAACAACAGACAACAAAGTCAGGCCCCCGAACCAATGGAGGTGGACGAATCTTTGCAAATACAAAACCGACCAAATAATAACCCCTACCGGGGAAATCATAATACTAACTATAAACGAGGTTATAATACTAATAATTATTATCAGAGAAATAAAAACAATTATAACCATGCCCAACAGAATAGAGCTAACACTGGACAGAACAATCAGTTTAGCCCAAATCTACCACTTAAACGAAAACCAACTGACTCGTTGAATCAACCTCAATCAATAAATAAAACCATGAGGGTGAACAATATTGAAGAGGATAATTTTTTAGATCAGCCCCCGAAGTAGGTCTGCCCTACTTAATAAGAACAGACAAAAAATTAAATAAAAATTTTAAGGTCTTAATGGATACGGGAGCAACATCCTGTTACATAAAAAGGGGAATTTATAAGAATAAAAAAGAATTGCCAATTTATAAGAGGGTTGCCACTGTAAATGGGTTTTCGATAATCAAATATTTTCATATAATAACCATATTTAATACAAAACAAGTATTTTACGAAATAGAGGGTATGGAAACAGATTTACTTATAGGATTTAATCTACTAAAAAAAAAAGGAGCGGTAATTGATACCGAAAAGGGAATTTTAAGATATAATAATAACGAAGAGCAGATCATTTTCGATGAGAACGTTTCTCTAAACAAAATAACCCTTACAGAAGGGAAAATTATCCTTCCGTTAAAAGAATTTATAATAAAAAAATATTTTGAAGCAGGAAAGGCAGAAAGAACCGATTCAGTACAGGTAGAAGGAAGTTTATACAGCTTGGGATCAAGGAATCCTGAGCATGCCGACGTAGAATTATCCGTCAACACAAAAATAAATAGTTTGGGAATAAAAAATCCTGAACATGCCGTCGTTGAAGTATCCGACAAAAAGAGTTTATATAGCTTGGGATCAATAAATCAATCAATGCAGTTGTCATGTGATTAGCGGGGGTGAGGGGATCCAAGCTGTGGTCGCTGGGAGCGCACAGTGGGCGAGAGTTGAGTAGACCTTCAATCTGAGTTAAAATTGTTGAATATTCTTCAAAGGTTAACGCACTGCTACCAATTACTCGGCGAAGGTGAAGCTTGATTGATCGAACGCCAGTCTCCCAAATACCTCCAAAATGCGGGGCAGACGGCGGAATGAAGTGCCAGTTGATTTCCTGACTCGTGAGAAAACTCGCAATTTCCACGTCTTGACTCTGAGATACAGCTATCCGTTGCATTTCCGTTAGTTCCCTTCTGGCTCCATGGAATGTGGTGCCATTGTCTGAGTATAAATCGGATATAGGGCCACGTCGAGACCAGAGACCAGTTTGAACGCGGCGATAAATGCGGGAGTTGTCAAGTCACTGACGAGCTCCAGATGAATGGCTTTGGTGGACAAACAAACAAAGATAGCAAACCAAGCTTTGCCAAACTTTGGTGTTCGGCCTGCCGATGTCTTGATGGTAACTGGTCCAGCGTAATCCAATCCAGAATGTAGAAAACAGCGGGTGGGCTGGACTCGAAAAGCGGGAAGATCAGCCATGAGTTGTGCGCTTGTACCTTTGCGCTGTCGGAAGCAAATCTTGCAGTCGAATACAATTTTCCGGATTATGTTGCGGGCACCGAGTATCCAATATCTCTGTCTAAGAGTGTGGAACATGAATTCAACTCCAGCGTGTAGCGAAGTGACATGCTGGTGTCTAGCTAGTAGAACAGCGACTGGTGATTCCTTTGGAATAAGTATGGGATGTTTCGCATCGTAAGTTGCCATTGAATTGTCGATGCGTCCTCCTACGCGAATCATTCCTTGTTTGTCAACAAATGGAGTGTAACGAATCAGCTTGGATTTTCGAGAAAGTGGCTGTCCAGTAATCAGCTGCTTGTACTCTACTTGGAAGAACTCCATCTGAACATGTTTGATTACTCTACAGCGTGCATATTGAAGCTCCCAGGACGATAGAAACGATGACAGGCGGTCCTTGCAACGAATGCGATGTACGAAGCGAAAGCAGTAGCTAATTGTCCATAAGAGATGTGACCAGGAGGAAGCCTTGTTAATCATACACTGAAGATCATTTCCTTCATCGGAAATGTGTAGATTGATTTGAGGCTTGACCTTTACTTCTATGCGCGCAGCCTCCTCCGTCGACGTTGCTTACTTGGCCTTAGCAGGTGGCCAAGTAAGACGTGACTGGGAAAGCCACTGTGGTCCCTTCCACCACAGTTGATGGTCTACAAGCTCTCTCGGTAGAAGTCCGCGTGATGCGCAGTCCACGGGGTTGTCTCTAGTGCGAATGTGTTGCCAGCAGCTACGTGGACAAACTTTCAGGATTTCAACAGTGCGATTGCAAATATAGGTGTTCCAGGTCCGAAGAGGTGACGAGAGCCAATGCAGTACGATTTCTGAGTCAGACCAACACGAAGTACTGGAAATAGGAAAAGTTAGTGCTTGCTTGATCAGAGACATCAGTTTCGAAAGAAGATGAGCTGCATTCAACTCGAGCCGCGGGATGGATATAGGTTTGATGGGCGCAACACGTGTTTTTGCGCCGATCAATCTGACCACATATTCGTTATTGAGCTCCACGAGACTATAAATAACAGCGGCGTATGCGTGAGACGAAGCATCGGCAAATCCGTGCAGATCAATTGCTTGACGTGGTGATGATAGGTGACGAGGTATGCGACAAATTTCCAATAAATGAACTTCAGCTACAAACTGTTGCCAATGTGCACACAGCTGTGGGGGTAGTGGTTCGTTCCATTCGACCGAGCTCAGCCAACTATCTTGAAATATAACCTTTAGAAATACAGTGCTGGGGGAAAGTACGCCCAGGGGGTCATAGATCTTGGCAAGCTCAGATAGCAAGATCCGTTTTTTCAGAGATATTGTAGCGTCCGGAATGGTCATCTTGAAGGAGAAATCGTCTACATCTGGGTCCCAGCGTATTCCAAGAACCTTCACATATTGAGTTGGGCTATCTACTTCTAGAGCTGTTGGTGGATACTCACAAATGTCTTTTGGCAGCGACTTTAGTAGTGCACAACAGTTTGAGCTCCATTTTCGAAGTTTAAATTGAGCTCGGGTCAATAGCAAAAGTAGTTCATCCTTGAGTGCAATGAGATCGTCGATATTATCGCAGCCAGTAGGAATATCATCCACGTACGCATCCTTTACAAACACCGCAGCAGCGTTCGGATACAAATCGGCATAATCTTGAGCGATCTGCATGAGAACTCGAACATACGTCACGGTCAGCAGTCGGTAATGATCAAGTGTAGCAGTCTCTTCCTTTCGCCAGACGATACGTTGATACTGCGTGTGCTCCTCTGAAACCAGGATACCTCTAAACATTTTCTCAAGGTCCGTACAGAACACATAGCGATGCTGACAGAACCGTAGACATACTCCAAGTAAATCCCTTTGGATAGGTGTAGTCTTGAATTGAGTGAATATCCCTTGCAGTCCTCCCCAGAATCATCGAATACAACTCGGCATCGCGTGGCGGTGCTATCTGGTTTAAATACTACGTGATGGGCCAAGTAATTGTGATTGGCGGGATCCCCCTCTACCTTAGTCGGCGGAATCAACTCCATGTGTCCTCGTTGTATGTAGTCCTCCATAAATTCGACATATTGTTGTTTGAGTGCCGGAAGCTTTCGAAATTTCCGTTCGAGAGAAGAAAAGCGGCGTAGAGCTTGGGCCAAGGTGGACCCCATAGGCGGAGCGGAATCCTTAAACGGATATTGGACGATGTACACGCCATCCTCTCGGCGGGTATGCGTTTGAACGAAGTGTTGCTCAGCGGGATCACTAGCGTCAATGGTAGCGTTATTTGGTTGAACTCGTTCCATGTCCATGAACGATCGAACTAAGATATCCAGATCTTCGTGAGCGTTATGTGCCAGTGCGTGGGTGTGAGCATCACTGCAGAGATGATAACTGCCTGTAATGACCCAACCAAAATTAGTATGAAGTGCAATAGGATATTCTAAACCAAACTCTTTGCGTCGTCCAGTGTATATGTTCCAAAGTTGATCAGCTCCTAAAATCACATCGATTTCGCATGGTTTACGAAATGTAGGGTCCGCTAAGGGTAAATCGCAAATCTTTTCCCACATCGGAGTGTTCGACTCAATCTTCTGTGCTGGAATCGAGGAAGTTAAAGTGCTCATAATCAGACCTGTTACCGCCACCGATGCTGGGCTTGTGCGGGAGAGCAACGTGAACGTGGCGCGACCTCGAGTAACCCCAGCAGGGCTTGCACCGAGACCAACCACTGGTATACGAGCATGCGTGCGCGGCAGTCCGGTCCGTTGTATAAACGACTCAGCGACCATATTTATAGTGGAACCAGTATCCAGCAATATCCTGCAGGATGTCTCGTTGCCCCAGGAGTCGATTATAGTGGCTAAAATCGTTGGCAATATGGCTTGACTATTGGCCACGAATCCCCTCTCCAACGTATGATGGCTAGTCACAGCAGTATCAGCATCAACAGAATGTATGAGCGAGCTTAAGTTTGGGTCAGCAGATGTATTGGCAGCAGCACTCGGAGTGGTGCGTGTTTCCTCTGGATGAACAAGTGTGTGGTGCTTCGACTTGCACAGGCGGCACGTGTTTGTGGAATTACAATCCTTTACCTGATGAGATCGACTTAGGCAATTGAAACACAAATTACCATCTCTTGCAAACGTGCGACGATCCAAAACGTCTAGCTCTTTAAATTGAGTACACGCATAAAGGCTGTGTGTCCCGTGACAATACACGCAATCGCGACCAGATGTAGTTGGCACGTCTACATGATGAGACACTGCACGACGTCTATTCAGCACAGTGGGAGGATCATGAACTAAGTTTGTATCTTGACACGACTCAAGCGCGTCAAAACGGGCGAAAAGAAAGACGAACAGATCATTTATGATCACATTTTCCTTGCACGATTAACTAGATGTAGCCCAAGCTTCCTTGCATTCAGTGTCTAGTTTTGAGAGCAATATATGGATCAGCCACACATCGCGGTTGTCGCAATGCAGCGCGTGTAGACCACGTATGCTCTCGTCTGCGGAGTCAACTATTTTGCGCAACTCAATGATTTTTGAACCCTTTGCAGTTGGCAACGAAAGAAAGTTTTGAATGAACGACCGAGCAATAAGTGATTTTTTGTTGTAGCGATTTTTGAGCCTCTCCTATGCGTCCTGGTAATTATCATCAGCAATGGGAATATGTTTAATAAGAGCCAAAGCTTCACCATCTAGATAGGATTTCAAATAATGGAACTTTTGACAATTAGAAAGACTAGTCTTCTTGTCGACTGAGCCTAAGAACAGGTCACTAAACTGACACCAATCCTCGTATCTTCCAGAAAACGTAGGAATGCGTATTTTCTCAAAATGCAGCTCTGAGGGTCCCGCTGAATCCCGAATCTTCTTCAGAAGTTGTGTTTGTCCCTCAAATAAGCGTTCCACGGTGCTAGCTAACAATATGTTTGAAGTGTCGTGAGCACTATCTGGACTGCTCCGCTCACTGATGGCTCCAGTGAAAATGGCATGGGCACTAAATAATTTTCCTTCATATTCGGCAATATCCAAATTCGGATCCACAAATCTTCTTCTTCATTTTATTGGACTGGCTCCTCAGAGAGCTCCATGAAGCGGTTGAAAGTTGCAACCAATCAGTCCAACTTGTATTCTAATGTTTGGACCGAAGTACATGACCGAACAAATTCCTGAGCCTCTGCAGCTGCGCGAGTTAGTTGGGATTTGTGCGCACCACGTTGCTGAATTAAACGATGTATGAGGGCAATCATGACGAACAGCGGTCCACGATATCACTCAGTATGTATATGGGTTTCAAATAAAATCAGACGCGGCGATCCGGCTCGAAGGACCAAAATTTCGTATGGTGATGAATGAGTGGACTGTATTTGTTTTAATTAGGTTTTATTTGATTAATATACGGATTATGTAATATTTAGCGGTTTACAGTTTTAGGAAAAAGCGGGGGTGCGATTGCGGTGGCTAAGCAACACGCGTGCGGTTGTGTCCTAGTCGATTTTGCTATTGCTCCAACTTCACGAACAGAAGTCGAGCAAAAGAGAATTGGAAGATAATGCGATGCGACGGTCCAATGCAGCATCAATGTATGCGTGTGCAGTTGCGGTTTTAGCTATATGTGTGTGAGCGTTACAGTTATAGTTTGGGCACAAGCAATAACAACACAGTTATGCGCGTAAGAATGGGAGCATAAGCGGGGCAATACAATTATGAGCATATGAATAGGGTTGGTTATAATATGAACTAATATGACAACTAAGCTAGGCGGCTAATTTCTCAACACTATCAAACTCATTAAAAATTGTTATATTCAGTGAAGAGACAATATTAAGAAAACATCGTTTAAAATTAATTACATTTGATTTGCTGAACTTGATTGATACCATAACCCTTTCAAAAATAAACATTCTTAATACAAAAATTTTTAATAAAAATGAAATAGATGACATTTACAAGCACGAAAAGCACGAAAAGCACAGAGTTCTATCAGAACCCAAAATGTATCGGGACGACACATTTAAGAACGGGGGGAGTTAACGTACCCAATTACATTGGTCCCTTATACGAGTTATAAACAATCTTTGGTGTCCCCAGATTCAATATCGATCTTTGGATCTCAATCTTTGGCTCCCAAATAACTTATAAACAATCTTTTCTTACACCCCACCTAAAGTGGAAAACAAACTTTTCTCACACCCGCCTTAATTGAAAAACCATCTCGGCCCACTCTCGGCCCACGCCCGGCTTTCGGGTAAACAATCGAACACCCGGGTTTCAAGTAAACAATTGAACACCCGGCTTTCTGCAGATTCTGCATTTTTGGTATTTCACAATTCTAGATCTGGATGACCAATTCGAGTCAGTCCGTTTGTTTATAGGAAAATGGTATCGAGAAGAAAACCATTGGGGTTTCATGATGTGGAGATGGAATCAGTAAAGTCAGTCTTGATCTTGGATCTGAACGGAAAAATCGAACTAAAACTAAAGTCGCCAAACTCGCGCCGATACCTATCCGGTTGAACAATTTACTTCGAAACTGAAATTCTTTAAGTTTTGTTAAGCTCAATAAATTTGTGAAATAAAGTTAAACAATTTTAATTTTTAAAAACACAAATCGCCACCGCGAATGTTTAATTTACATACAAATGTACATATATATGTACACACATATGTACATACATGTTATATATAAACTGAAAGGTATTAATGCGTAGATCATATATGTGGGTCTATATATGATGCGAGGCGTTTCAAACGAAACCGCATCTTTTTTCGCAGCATATGTCAGCTGTTCGGCCTGCTAAAGTAAACAAACGAGGTGAGTAAGAAGAAAAGCGCAAAAGCATTTTTATTTAAATTTAAAGAAATGATCAAAACAATGAGCGATTTACTTTTTAATGTGGAAAACAGTGCATTTGGGAAATTCATTACGTGCACCCAACTGTTGATCAGCTTTTTAAGGAGGAATCCGATGTATGTGAAGCTATCGTTGGCTCCATCAAACTTTAAATGGGTGCTGCCGACTTTAATTTTTAAGTGGCACTTTTAAAGTTGGAATCAGTGTATCCCAAAAGATCTTTGTGGACTCTTGTAAGTTGTTGTGTTACCATTTTGTTGTTTACTATCAGACTCATTTTAATTTAAATATTTAGGAACGGTTTAGCGGTTATTGTTTTAAATAAACAGCTGTTTGCTCTCGATACTCTATCGATACATCGTCGATACCCCAAATAATTCAGTATTTTCTAAGAATACCATCCACAGGGCTCTTACCGGAAAAATACATTGCTGCATACATGCTGCGCCCCAGTGTAAAAAGAGTATAAAGGTTGTTAACTAAGCCATCTCGAATCGGATGTACTTAATATTTTTACCCGTTTTTGCCCCCTTTCGTGAAAAATCACATTTTTAAATCATTATTTGGCTCTTTTTCTCAAAGTCGTTTGGCGGAGGCTCCACCTTAGCCGTTTATTCATCGATTCTTACAAACGATACTTTAAATAACTCTTAATTTATTCACCTATCTAAAACCAAAAATGTTGGCCAAAAAATATTTGTTTTTCGGAAAAAATTATTAAATTTGATTTTGAAAGCTTAATAACATCTTGACGGTAAGCTGCATTTAGAAAGTGTTTGGGGACGATTTATAGCTGCGTTTATCAGCTTTTCAGAACTATAAAGTTTAATACAGCCAGATGTAAGATGTGAATAAAAATACCAGATTTTAAAAAAAAACTTTAAAACAAAAATAGTTCTTTACAAATTTTTAAGTCCCGAAATCTATCAGAAAAAGTCATTTTTGGCCACAGAGGAAATAAAAAAACCAAATTTGTCGAGTAGTGCTATCGCACCAGCCTAAGGCTTTCCCTGGCTTTCAACCTGGTTCCTCGGGGTTAACGGGAATTAGATTGCTACAGGACGTCAGCCGCCGGGTGTTACAGGAAGGAGGAAGTACGAATAACGGGTCAACCCGCCACATCTGTAAGCATTTGCTTAAGCATAACTGCTCCTGGGCTTGGGCTTGCCCTAACCAGAGGCAATTGTGTTCAATCTGCCATAGAATATAGGGGAATCACGAGCAACCCGAGCAACACCCCCGCGCAACGATCGTTCGCTGAGGTGGCGAGAAGCGATACCCTAATTGTGCCGCCTGGTGGAGAATGAGCTCCAGGATAGGTTCCTGCAGGAGCTGGAAGGCAACGGCGAGCCACCGCCCAAATACGATGACGCCGGGTGGCATCAATGCACGGTGAAAGCCATCGCATGGGAGGATGCTCGTTCGGCGGCTCTTTACATGAAGGCAGTGGCTGCGCTCACGGGGGTATACCCAGGAGCCAAACTGGAGGCCGTTAAATGGGAAGATGTTCCCAGCAGACCAAGGGCCTAAGCGTGGGTCTCTGTAAAGCCTGCAGAGCCTGAGAAGATCCTCAGGATTCTGCAGGTATGCAACCCCCACCTTCCTACAGCCGATTGGAAGGTGGCTAGGGTTGAGGATGTCGCAGGGCAGAAGCGCCAAATCATTCTCGTCCTGAATGAGGAGTCCTTGGAGCTGCTCCTTAACATGGACGGACTATTGGATTATGGCTACAAGAAGGTGGCCATAACCCCCTACAAGGCCGACTCCAGGGGCAGGCAAGCGGAGGTCGATACAGACCAGGAGCTGCCAGAAGAGCCGATGGCAGAGACAAAGACCGCTGTGCCGAACGCTGTGTCTGAAGCGTCAGACCACATTTTGGACGGCTATGTGTCCGACGAGAGTGACCTAGCCAGAGGTCTCAAACTTATCGACGTCGTGGAGGAGGTAGAGTCCCCCGATAGCGACCTAGAAAAGACAATGGTGGATGTGGGCCCAAGGAATGTCTCTGACAATCCTGCAGATCATTGTAAAGCAGCATGCTCTGCTCTCCTGCTCCACCTAGCCAAGGGTGGAGCCGATATAGTCCTCATGCAGGAACCGTGGATCCCTGGAAACAGGGTCTCCGGTTTGGGGACTCAAGAATGAAAACACAGGTAAAACACGCACCTGCATTCTTGCAAAAAGAGATTTACACTTATTTTTGCTCCCTAATTTCAGCAATGAAGACCATACAGCAGTGAGCCTCGAAGGCCAGTGGTGCTCACTGAGGATCTGCTCCACACACATGGGCCACGACTGTGACGCCAAAAAATCGGCCTCATAGTAGGGTGCGACGCCAACGCACACCACTATCAATGGGGAAGAACTGACACTAACGAACGGAGTGAGTACCTCTTCAGTTACGTATTTACCACTCATTTGACTATTCTAAAACAGGGAAATGATCCCACCTTTATAATTAAGAACCGCAAGGAGGTCCTGGACCTCACTCTTGCCTCAAGTGGGCTACAGCGGAACATAGTATCTTGAAGGGTCCTAGAAGAACACATCTTCTTTTATGTACTTATAAACTGTACTCTCTTTCTCAGTGCCGAGAATAGCCCAATTCCGGAACCTAAGGCGGACAAACAAGACTCGGCATTCAAATCCCCTGAGACGTATTCTCCCCGAGTCCGCTCCGGAGGAGGGGTTCTCGAGGGAGGCTACGAACCTACTTGTTAAAATATTTACCGACGCCTGCACTAAAGGCGCTTGATAAATCTTGTCCCTCTGGGGGAACCAGGGGCTGGAAGAAACCGGAATGGTGGACTCCAAAATTAGGGGAACTTCGCAAAGCCTCACGAAGACTCTTCAACATAGCTAAGGCAGTTAATGTTGAGTATAACTGGGTGGAGTACAAGACCAACCTGTCAACCTACAATAAAGAACTTAGGAAAGACAAACGCACCTCATGGCGTAAGTTCTGCACCGAAATCGAGAGCAGCTCTGAGGCCTCGCGCTTGCGTAGAGTTCTCTCCAAGTCAGGAGAATATTTCCTGGGCGATCAAGAGCTTTAAGCCTTACAAGTCTGCTGGAACAGATGGCATCATTCCTGCCCAACTGATCCATGCAGGCCAAAAAGCCATTTAACTAGCTCAAAAGGATTTATGAGGGAATCTTCTCCCATGGACACATCTCTGACACATGGCTTCAGACCAAAGTCGTTTTCATTACCAAGACAGGCAAGCCCTCAAGCTGTCATACTGCTCCAAAAGATTTCAGACCTATAAGTCTCTCGTCCTTCCTTCTGAAGACGATGGAATGGCTTTTGGGGCTGCATCTCATGGCGAGCATTTCGCCCAGTCTTATCTCAGACTCCCAACATGCCTATCGGAAAGGAAGATCCACCAAAACGGCCCTACACACGATCACATCGATCATCGAAGCGTTCCTTTAGCTGTAAGGAGTACACCTTGGTCGCCTTCCTAGACATAGAAGGCGCCTTTAATAACATCCTCCCGACTGCCATCACGGGTGCACTGATGGACTTGGGGGTTAATCCCCGAACGGTGAGCCTCATTGATCAGATGCTAAAATGCTGGACCGTTGAGGCATCACTGGGGACATCGAAGTCAATCAGATTTGTCAGCAAAGGCACTCTGCAGGAACGTAGCAGTGAACGAACTGCTGTGAGAGATAGAGGCGGGTGGCTGCTGCATGGTGGCATACGCGGATGATGTTGCTATAGCGTTCTCTGGGAAATTCCGGAGACACTGTCTGAGTGTATGACAAATACTCCTAAGAAGATGTCAAAATGGGCAGATAATTGCGGGCTAGGAGTTAACCCGTCCAAAACAGAACTGGTGCTTTTCACGAAAGTATAAAATTCCGACACTCACTCCCCCCAAGCTTGGTTTGGAATCGCTAGTCCTCAGCAACAATGCCAAGTAACTTGGCCTGGTCCTTGACAGAAAGCTCGATTGGAAACTGAGCATAGAGGACAAGGTAAAGAAATCCATAGGTGCCCTCTATACCTGCAGGAAAGCCATCGGACTGAAATGGGGAATGACCCCATACATAGTTCGGTGGCTCTACACTGCCATTATTCGACCATTAATGTTCTATGGAGTGGTGATATGGTGGCCAGCCTTAGACAAGAGATCTTGTCTCAATAAACTCAGCCGAGTTCAACGCATGGTAGCACTACAATTCCTCTCCAATTGGAGAGGGAGCTGGTAGCGATTCCAATGGCTACGTGCAGGCTTCACACGCACGAAATTTTCGGGCAACTCGCAAGCAGGGGATGGGAAGAAACCGTCACCTGCAAAATCTCAAGATCGATATGGCCATGTCGATCGAAAAGACGCTTGGCAGAGCTTTATAGACTCAATAGAGTCCATGCTCTGCAGTAAAACGAGCCATAACGGGACACTGGCTGATCGGCACTCCCGCTAGAGTGTCAGTCCCCCACAACGACTTCTACAGAAGTTGCCGCGACGAGGAAGAGGAGGAGGCGGTCCCCCACTTCTTCTGACATTGCCCGGCCCTCGCAATTTGTTTTTTTACGTTTCGACTCCAAACACGCTGTTCTCCTGGTTCAACGCTTCATAGAGTACCTACTCTCTCCCCTGCAGTGCAAGTTGGGATTTTTGCTGTGTCGCTTTGACCGCCTGCTCTCTCTAACGGATCCTACTCGTGCTCAGCTGTGCTCCTCGTAAGTTCTCTTTTGCTTACATCGTCGCTGTGCTGCTGCCATCTCGGACTCGGACCTGTTGCCTCTCTTTGGTGAGCAAGCAGAGCTGATCTCCACCAGCATGCAGTCAGCGGAGGAGAGAATTATCGCCCTCCTTAACGATCGCATAGGCCAAGTTTGTGGTAAGATGGAGCAGCTGACCAAGCGTGTCAAGCAGCTTGAGGAGGAAGTAGGAGAGGTTCAAGCCCTGAAGACCAAAGTTGGCGAACTCGAGGCAAAACTGGAGGCTAATCAAGCAGCGCGTGCCAATGCCGAAGTAGCCTCCGAGGTCCGTATGCACGGGGTTCCATTCACAGAGGGCGAAAACTTAAAGGCAGTTTTTAACACCTTATGCTTTACACTCAACATAACACCTGCGCCGAAATTAAAGAGCATATTCCGTGTAAAGTACAAAGTAGCCATGCAGACTGTGGTTGACCCCTTAATATTGATCAAACTCGAAAACGTTGGGGAAAAGGTCGAGTTGTTGCGTCAAATTGGGCAGTTTAGGCGAGAGCAGAAAAGGCAATTAAGCTAAATAGAGCTGGTCTTTGATTCTGCCGCCCCATTTTATGTAAATGATCAGCTGACGAAGGCCAACTATGCGATCTTCAAACAAGCAATGCAAATGAAAAAGCGCAGACTTTTAGCAGCTGTTTTCACCTGTCGTACTTTCGTCTATGTAAAAACGAACCCTAGCTCCGAACCTCTGCGAATAGCGACACAAGAGGAGCTCCTATTGCTGCAAGCCACGATAGGCGATCATGGGAAGGACAATTCCTTTCGTTGAAAATAGCCGTAAGAAAAATGAGACCCTAGATAATAATATCATTATTTTAAACCTAATTGTGTATGCCAAATCTTTTTATATTTATATGGTGTGTACTTTTAATAATTTAATAACATCAAAAATGCGTGCGTATCTAACTCTTTCGCTTACCACTTTTAGTCGTGCAGGAGTCACAGGTGATCAGAGTCCTAAGCAAACAAGGAAAGGTCTGAGCATCTGTCACATAACTGCACAAAGCCTGACAAAAAAGATAGATGAATTTAGATTTTTATTTGTCAACTCGTCAGTAGATATTATATGTGTGTCCGAAACGTGGTTTATGTCTAGTGTATGTGACTCGTTGATTTCGTATAGTGGTTATAAAATGTCTTTCTATCGGACCGTTAGGGACATGCTGGCGGGGTGGCGATTTATGTAAGCCAAAGATTAAAATCTAGGGTGCAGGGTGAAGTGCAATTGATTTTTTGTTTATTACTGTGAAAAACATCACGAACACGTCCGATTCCCTTATAGGCTGCTTATATCGTCGCCACCGCAATATTAAATATATTGATATGCTAAACACTATCACTGAGCTATCACTGACATATGCTGACATAATTTTGGCTGGCGACTTCTATAGTAACATACTGAAGGAGACACACCTCGCAAATGATCTGGAGGCAATTGGTCTAGGACTAGTTAATTCAGCCCAACCCACTCACTTTAGCACTACTTGCAACACCCTACTGGACCTATTCTTTGTAAACAATGCACGCAAAATACTTCTTTATGACCAACTTTCTTTACCCGTTTTCTCCAAGCATGACCTGATATTTTTAATATAGGACACTCCCACAGACACAGAGGAATATGTGATAAGCTACCGAGATTTTAAAAACATTGACAATAACCTGCTGGCTGACGAATATCTTAGACTAAATTGGACTATAATATATTCATTGCACCTAGTAGAGGACCAACTTGACATCTTGGAAAATAATATCCGACATTTATACAAAAAATTTGCTCCACTCAGGGTAAAAACCATCAAACCAAAAGAAACCACATGGTTTAGCAATGAAATCAGGCGTGAAATACTGCTTCGAAATAAAGCGTATGACAAATGGAGACGTTATAGGACACAATATCACTACACCTCGTTCAAAAGTATTCGAACCAGAGTTAACAAGTTAATAAAGACAGCAAAAAACAATTAATATACTTTATATTTTCAACGAACAATAAACTCAGGTCAAATATGGAAAAAAAATAAAAACTGTTGGAGTAGGAAAGCAAACCTCTCAGAGCTCTGATGAACCAATTTTGAGGCCTTAAATTACAGCTTCGTGAATTCGCACGTACCTGAAGTTAGAGTAAACTCGTACCTGTCCTCAGTACCTGATAATAACTGTGATACTAACTTTAGCTTTATGTGTGTTGATCAATGTGATGTCCTGGAGTCAATCCTAAAAATCAAATCAAACGCTATTAGCTTAGTCGATATTAACAATAAATTTGTTAAAATTCTCCTTTCACTTTTAATCAGTCATATTACCTATATTTTCAACAATGCCATAACTTCGTCAACTTTTCCAACACAGTGGAAAGTGGCAACAATCATACCAGTACCCAAAGCTGCAAATGAATATAGACCAATAGAAATTCTACCATTCTTATCAAAAGCATTCGAAATATTAATGAAAAAGCAGATAAATCATTTCATGCTGTCTAATTGTCTTTTATCTGACAAGCAATCAGATGCTAACAGTAAACAAAGGCTAAATGTGATGTTTATGTTTTTAGACTGAAGAGACGTGATCATGTCTCTCGCGTCTACGGCGCGGCTCTACTTTATACCCGGTACTCAGTCAGTATATATATATGTGAGCTTGTTGTAATTTATTACATGTTCGCAAAAGGGACAAATTAAATTTTAGCCAAAAAGAAAAAAAAATAAAAAACCTTTTCGGAGATTTTATATATTAGATGTTTCCATATTTGTTTACATAAATTTTTTACATCTGCCTTTTCTACAAGTCTTTATCTACTTCCTACATATACATACACGACTGCGTGCGATAGAGAGAGGGAATGAGTCTACGCTTGGAAGGCAACTGAAATTTCATTTGTTCCTTCTGGCTATACTAATGATCCGATCTGATCCAGATTCAGTACTCCGAAAGATATGGTCTTTTTCTATGATTCTGCGTTTTTGGTTTTCTCGTATCTTAAAAATTGTTGATTTTCGTCCTTTGTGGGGGCGGAAGGGGGCGTGGCAAAATTTTGAAACAAATTCGTATTGGTTTGATATTACAGGAGCTTGCATAGAAAGTTTAAGCTATAGACGCTAATGAAGACGGACGGACAGACAGACATAGCTATATCGACTCGGCTATTGATGCTGATCAAGAATATATATACTTTATGGGGTCGGAAACGCTTCCTTCTGGGTGTTACACACAAATATTTTTTAACAAACATAATATACCCATTTATACACAATTCTTTGTTGATGCAGGCCGACTGTGGAATCAGCTCCCAAATGACATGAAGCTGATTAGAAACGCAACGCAATTTTAATTAAGACTCTACACACACCTAAATGTGAATACTCGTTCGTTGAGCCTGGATCTTATGTGTTGTGAGGGAATGACCCTCTTAACGGACAAGGCGACGCACACTTCACCCCAGGTGGGAATTTTATCGATAGCTTAAAGAGCGGAGAGCCGAAGCGGCTGGAGCCCGCTGATCACCGTACCATTATTATTTTTGTATACCCCAGACCAGGGAAGTATCTACAGCCCCAACAGTGGCGGGGTAGTATGGGCTGGAGCCTATCATCCCTAAATTTTCATTTTGTTGTCTTATAAATATCCATGTCCTTAGTAATTATCTGTAGTATCTATAAAATAATTATAGAAATATAGCTAGTGAGTAGGAAAAAACAAACAATAAGTTTTACTAGGGGTAGGTCACTTTAGGAGCAAGTATCATCGGGAGCGAACACCACAGGTCACAGGTCCCAGTTCAACAGGTCTCAGATTAACCCTAGTTAACCCAGTTGAAAATGCAAAGCAGAGCAAAAAATAGAGAGAGACCCGAGGGTCCGCAGCAGAGAGTGGCAACAGCAACGGCAAAGCAAAGACCCGAAGCCGATACCCGAAAACAAGTGGAAGAGAGCAAAGCTCGATCGGCGACGCAGCGGCAGCGAGCAGAGGTCAGCTTCGACACGTAACGGCCGGCAAAGATTCGATAGTGTGAAAATGTGAGCTTAGTTGAGTGGTTGTGGTCACGAAAGCTTAGAATATCGCGCTTAGAATATCGGACACATGCTCCTTCAAAAACAAAAACGCCTCTGGAAGACAAGCAGCAAATAAACGTCTCTAAAATCAAAGCCTCTCTAAATTATTTTCTCGTATATTTTTCCTCACGCTGCCGTAATTGAACTACTGGCTTTAGAGCCAGTGGGTTGCGAAGCGACGATATTTACTTTTAAATCTTATCCCGTAGTAATCCCCCGTAGAAATCCTATCCTCTGGAGGAATTTTGGTGAGTAATACTGTAGCGGGAAAGCCTAAGGCTGGCGCGGTATTTGCAAATCGAATTTCTCCATCTCTCCCCTGTAGCAATCTAGGTTAGGTTAGGTTAAGGCGGTAGCTGGGGTGAGAGCTCCCTCCAGCACACGTGGACCTATTAAAGATCCGTTGTGATGCGGCATGCGCGTGAACCCCTTCTTACTGCCTAGACCGGGGTGAGCAAAAGTTGGCTTGGATGCTTGGACAAGAGCCCTGGTTTGATTTCGAAAAGGTCCGAAATGTCCGTGAGGAACGCAGTCCCAAGAATACGGAGTCTACGGTTTGCGAGGGCCGGGCAATGACAGAAGAAGTGGGGGACCGCATCCTCCTCTTCCTCGTCGCGGCAACTTCTGTAGAAGTCGTTGTGGGGATTGACACTCTAGCGGGAGTGCCGATCAGCCAGTGTCCCGTTATGGCTCGTTTTACTGCAGAGCATTGGACTCTATTGAGTCGATAAAGCTCTGCCAAGCGGCTTTTCGATCGCCACGGCCATATCGATCTTGAGATTTTGCAGGTGACGGTTTCCTCCCATCCCCTGCTTGCGAGTTGCTCGAAAATTTCGTGCGTGTGAAGCTGCACGTAGCCATTGGAATCGCTACTAGCTCCCTCTCCAATTGGAGAGGAATTGTAGTGCTACCATGCGATGAACTCGGCTGAGTTTATTGAGACAAGATCTCTTGTCTAAGGCTGGCCACCATATCACCACTCCATAGAACATTAATGGTCGAATAATGGCAGTGTAGAGCCACCATTGATTTTGGCCACTATTCGATCAAGATGTGACATGAAACGGATAATTTGCGGACACGTATAACGCTTCGATTCAGTATTTACTT